>WEIV01018846.1:0-14963 GCA_013390005.1 Calyptomena viridis | reverse complement strand
GTCCCGCTCCCGGGGCTGCTCCGCGGCGGGAGAGCGGGCGGCGGAGGCCAGCGCAGTGAGCCCCGGGCGGTGCGGAGAAGCGCCGGGGAACATCTCGGATCGGGGCGACGTGTCCCGGAGCCAGTCCCGGCCCGGGGGAGGTTTGGGCACTGCCGCTGCTTTGTGCGTTTAAACAGAGCCGGGACCTGGCCGAGCCGCGCGGGGAGCATCGGTCCCCTGTGCCGGCTGCCTGGATCCGAGAGAGCCGGGATTTACCCTGTGAGTCAGGGAAAAACGCTCCTGTTAAAGTGAGAAAGCTTAGGTAGAAATCTACGTGACCCTACGGCAATGAGCGCTGGAAATGTGGTGCCGTGACTAAGTTTTTAGGTGCTTCTTACCTGCGTTTGTGCTGTGGGCCTCGGATGCCAACACAGCCAAACAAAACACTGGCTTTCAAAGTGCTATTCGATCCTGCCAGAAGGAGAAAAAGTCCTGCTGCACCGGTCCATATGTCAACTCTCTAGTTCTGTTTGTGCTCTTTTTAGGGAAATAATTTAGCGATGAAGCCTGTGTGCTGACTGCTTGGAACAGTGCTCAGAATCTTGAGATGGTAAACTTCGGAGAAGTGGTTGATGTTTGCAGGTTGAAAACTACAGCTTTTCTAGGTACATCGCTCAACTGAGTGTGTTTTTTGTGTGTGTTGAACTCTTGGAGCTCGATAGAGCCCTCAGGTATCTCAGACTGGTCTTGTCAAAGACCATCAGTAGCCAAAGTATGAGGATGCCTGGGAGTGGCTTTGCAGGTTTGGGAACTGTCCTCGCATCCCACAGAGCAACTGCTTCTGGGTGGTACTTGCTAAATAGATGAATAAGAAGTATGGCGTACCTTGAAACCCCCTTGTTCTTTCTCTCCAAAATAACTTTGGTGACCCAGACTAATAAAAGGTGAGCTGCGTCTAAGCAAGTTCCCAGCAGAGCTGTAACACAATTAGGTCAGTGTAGGCAGAGTTATTGAAATAACTAACTTAGGTGTTGAAACTGTTCTGTGTCCACCTTGTTTTGTTTTAGCTTGTTTTTTTGGCAGTGCAGTGAATATACAGGACTTATGATATACACTTAAGTAGTGAAAAAAAAAAAAAGATACATGCTAGCCCAGTATTATTACAGCTAGAGGCTTTTATGGCTGAGAAGGTACAACGTAAAACTGATTTCAAGCAGCTCCTTTGTAGCTCACAGTAAGTGCTACAGGCAGCTGGATTGCAGGCTGGAGAGGTTCAGCAGATTCATAGTTATCTGGGTGCTTTTACAGGTGGGTAGACTTGACCCTGAACATTATTGATGTTGAGCATTGTAGCCGCCTAGAAATTAGAAAATGGCATTTTTCATACCGTGTCAGCACATTAGTTGGTCCAGTTTGATATTGAACCTCCGTCAGCAGCTGATGCCTGATAGATGAAGGCGAGTTTTTCATTGAGATTTTCTTCTTTAAGACAAATGATTTTTTTCCACTGGCGTTCTGATGTACCTACTTTGGAGATTAGTGGTGCTGTTTCCTCACTGGCAGAAGAGTCCTTTTTGTGAGCAAACCTTAACTCATCTGCTCACGTTCTACATCACTGGCTTTTAAACCTGTAGGATTAGGATTCCCATGTGGCAGCTCCATGTGCATTCCATGAATTTTGCTTAAACCATATGTATTCCTGAACCTAATGTGAAGCAATCCAACTAGATATAGTATTGTGGCTGGATTTTCTTGCTGTTTGAGGAGTTTCTGAGTTCTGTTTGGAATACACTCATCCATCCTGTTTACTTGGTGGCTCCGGATGAGCGTGGTGCCTGAGCTGTCCATGGTGATGTCTCTCCTTCCTCCCCAGAAGAGCCCCTCACTTCTGAGTGGCCCCACAGCTTTTGCCAATGTAATTTTTTTTTGGTTTGCTTTGTTTAGTATCTCATGCTGTCTCAAACAGACCACCCATTTGATGGATTAAACAGTCTGTGGCTTGATCCTGAAACACAAGGTGCAAATAGGGAAAACCTGGTTCATGCAGGTACAAAGGACGTACAGAACCAAATTTACCATTTTAGTCAATGATGAAGTCTCCCTAGTCTTCTTTGAGGAGAGACATGGATTTTCTCAGAAAGAGAAGAGTATTTGGACTTAAATTTGTTTCCCTAGTGGTATTTGCTTTACCTTTCGCTTGTTTAAACCTGTGTGTTGTAGCAACTGTCTGGTTTAGAAAGGACGCCTGCAGCTTGCTTAGGTTAAATCTGTGCTTGGAGCTATCAGATGAGTGCTGCAGAGTGATGGGAGGTTTTATGTACTCTGAGATGAATGTGTAGTCCCTTCACAATTCAGTCCCGGCGGATCAGGCATCTCTTTGTATTTCCATGTTAATTTGACACTGGCTTTGTATTCGTGTTCTTGCTGTGCTCTTCAGATAAATAAAACCTTCTTTTAAGCCTCCTCAAATGTAGTATCTTTTCATGCAATCTGAAAGGCAGTGATTTCACATGGACCTATTTTTTCTGCATTTAGGATGAGATGGATTATAGTAAATTAAGAGAGAAATTAATCAAAATTTATTTTTGTTCCCTTGATTTTTCTGTCTTGGTTACGTGAGTGTTCTGTGCTACTGGCATCACCAGCAGGGTGAGGTGCTTTCAATATACCATGGTAGCAGCCTCAGCTGTGGAGACTTGGGTTTCTGAAGGCACCGTGGGCAGTTAGATTTTTCTGAGCCTGTGAACTTTGAATAGTAATTTTATGCTTTCGAGAATCTCTGCTTGGACTTTTTTTTTGTTTCAGTGTTTGCATCTTTCCCTTTCTATTTTGACCATAACCCGCTTGTTCTGGCTAGTTGCCTGCTTTATAATGCATTTTTGAAAGAGTTCTTTTCTTTAAAATAGGGCATTTCTGTTTGAGTTGTGTTACTCATTATGTGTTTGGAATCTGTTAATCTGAATTGAAGCTGAATGTATCAGACTCTTCCAAGTATATGGGTGTAGAGTGAAGGACTAACTTAATATTTCCTTCAAACACTTACTGAATTTACTCTATCTGGCATTCAGACACTTGCTTTTTAGGGATATTTACCACAGTGGGATTTGGTTTAATAATATCTTTTTCCAGGACAACTCAAAACATCTGCTTCAGGTTATTTGACTAGCTGGCTGAGAGGTGATGTCTTTTATGAAGAAATATTTCAGTGGTGTGTTAACTGAGTCACCATAAGCTGTTCTGATGCTAGCTTGGATTTGGACTGAGTTTCTGAACCAGCGCATTTCTGTTGGTAATCAGAAGAGCATCAGAGATATAAATTGTTATGAATTCAGTTTTTCACAGTGTGAGAATATGTAAGAAGTTCCTCTTTCTGTTAGCATCCCATTACACCACCAAAAATCAAGGAATTTGCTGTCTTTGTGTAGCATTTGGAACTTAAGCAGTCTGGAATGATCAAGCCAACATGTTTCAGAAGTGTTTAGAGGATTAATTAAGATCATCATCGCTAAAGACAATAACATGTTTTCATATTTCTCTAACAAGATACTGCTGCATGCTAATGGAAAACACTTAAACATGGTCTGGCTTTATATTGGCTTTCGTAATAGTGGTTTAGTACAGAGCCTTGTGAATGTAGGTCATCGGGCTTTCTTATTAGAGCATTTTCCAGGCAGCTAAAAGCCAATTGAGTTCTTGTTCTTGTGCATTTTTTCCTCCACTTCAAAGCCAGCTAGAGGAAGTAATTTTATTACCCAAGATCTGTTTTAAAAAAATATTGCATAATGTACCTAATCTTGCCAGTGCAAGCGGTCTGGTTAAAACCCTGCACTCCAGCTCACAGTTTGAACTTCCAAATGCTTTGGAGCCCGCTCACAGCTGCGGTCATGCTCTTACAGTTGGGGGGGTGGTGTTTTGACACGATACAACTGACAAGTGTGTTTAAATTGTTAACTCTTCCTTGTCTTTAGTCAAAAGTTGTAGGTCTTAAGTGCAAGGCAGAGCTTAGTGTAGTAGAGGCCTAAACAAACTAACAGTTGACATAGTTTCCAGGTGATCCACTTGTGTGCCTTGACTGGATGTGTCTGATTTTGTCCGGTTGAAGTGTATAGGTTAATTCAGTTGGAGACCCAGATTTATTGGTCATAACGTGTGCTCTGGCCAGGCGTTCATCTGCTCTAAACAGAGTTTTTTGGTAGGCTGACAAAAGCCCTTATTTTGCTCTTTGTTTGCGGTCTCTTACCTTAGTGAGAGCTGTGGTGAGTGAGATTTATTTGGGTTCATGTTTTTGCTAACTGCAGTCCATGTCTGTGTATTTAGCTGAATTCCCAAGTGAAAGATTCTAGATGTGAGGGGCAGAATGGTTTTTATCACATCTCCCCAGTTGTTTTGCTGAAAGTGGGGTTTGGCCGGTTTTCCAGTCTGGTGTTTCCCCCCTCATTCCCTTACTTCTTAATCTACTGGTTTTAGGTTTTGGTGTGAGGTTTTTTGTTTGTTTGTTTGTGTTTGGGTGGGTTTTTTGGTTTGGTTGATTGGTTGGTGTTTTTCTTCCTAGTGTTGCCTTTTAGTGAGCTCTTGTCCTGGTGTTCCTTGCTCTTCTGTTTGCTGTTACAGCTGCAGAGTGAGGCTGATGCATGTGAAAAGGCTTTCTTGTGGCTGCTCTCAATGTGGCAGAGAGACAAAGCAGAAGGTACCAGACTTTATTAGCAGATATGACACTGGTAATTCCTGACATTAATTATGAAGCAAAATTTTTGATGTGCAAGTGGGTTTGCTTCTAGCTACAAAGTAAAGGAGAAGAAAGTAGTCAGTAGGCAGAGGGCTGTTTGTGTCCGCTGCTCTGTCTCTGAGAAGTAATAAACCAGAAGGCCACTGTAGGGGTTTGCAAACACATTACTTTTATGTCCCTATGGTAGGTTTTGGGGCACAGAAAGGTTGGTCCAGAACAGCAGAAGTGATGGAAAAGAGGAGGCAGCTGTGCTTCTTTCTCAGCAGTTGAGGGGAAAGGCCCAGCTAGCTTGAAGAGAGAGAAATTTTAGATACTAAGTATGAAAGATGTAAAATCCCCCAGCGAATGTCAGAAAACCAGCCAAGACTTCAATGAATCAGTCAGTCCCCTGGAATTAGCTTTGTTAGGGCTGGTTTTGATGTTGAATTGTAATGCAAGAGTAGTAGCTACCTCTGTGGTCCATCTTTGAGTAAAGCTTAGGTCTCTGGGTTTTTATGTGGTGATTTCTTGCGACTTCAAGAAGTTCTCATTTGATGCTGTGGGATGCATATTAATAACTTCTTTTGTGATGAGCAGAACTTCCTGTTGCATTGTGCAGAGCTGCAGACCCCGAGTGGATCTCCTAGTACCTGAAGCCTGGCCAGAGCAGAACCTAGAGATGACTCCATGGCATTGCTGCTCCTGCCCTTCAAGGGTTAAAGTGGGTGCTGGAGTTTGTTTTGTATTTTGAGATTAAATAAGTGTGCTAGGGGTTGTTGTATTGATAGCCTGGACAAGGAAGTTCTTGACATAAAGGAACAGATCACAGCTAATGGCGGGCTTGATGAGAGGCTCTGCAGGTCTTTGCCTGTGTGTTCTCAAGGGTTAACCTGTGATAGGAAGAGGCTTGATAATATTCTGTTCTGTGGTTTGTCTGTCTTGTCGCAAAACAAAATCTGGCAAATCCAGGCAATTCCTGTAGGATATTTGTCTAGCATATTGTTAATGATTTCCTATGATAGAGACTCCAAATACCAGATTCTTGTGATAAGTCTAGTTGCCAGTCTGTTGTTTGTTCTGCAGTTATACCTTGTTATTTGTGTCTAAATGCAGTCTAATGTACATGTCCCTCTTAAGCTACAGCTTTAAAGAACAGATTGACAGTTTCCCAAGACTGTTTAGGTGTCAGGACCCATGAGTTTTTACACAGTGGTAAGTGTGCTGGGTGCCTGGCACTCCCCATTCCTTCCTGCCTTTTCCCTCTCTGGAGGGGGTTCTGTTCTGTTCAGGATCCAGGCACAGCAGGCTTACACCTGAGTGTGTCACACTTCACTGGTGGTTTTGCAGAGGAATCCCCAGTGTGAGGAGAAATCACAGATTGTTTGGTGAAGTCATTGATCAGCTGTAGCAGAACTCAAGTAACTGAGTTGCTGAAAAATGTGAGTTTGGGATTAAAGGTTAATCTGCATTCCCCGAACTGTGAAATCCTCTGGCATCTTGTGGTTTCCCCATAAACTTTAATTTTTTCTTTGTTTTAAAGGGTCAACCTGCTAATTCTGGGTTTGATGAATAGCGTTTTAGTGGTATTTGCTATGTAGAACTCCTAAGGAAGTTATTATTGATGTTTGCTTACCATTTAGAGAATTTAGACATATAGTTTTAAGTTTAATGGCAATCGATAGTTGCTTCATTAACTATAGCTAAACAAAATAACATTCAACTTCCTGGTTAATTAAAATGGGTGGATCTCACCATTGTATTTAGCTTCTGTTCTATTTATTGACTATTGTGCTTAAGAATTGTCAGCCAGCTCATTGAGTGGAAATGTAGAAGTAGCTTCTGGTGGCTTCTTTTGGGACATTTCCTTCTCTTTTGTCCTTTAACTTAATGATTTTTCTTTGTCATACTTTCATTTGTGTAACTCTCTTTTCCCTACTTGTCTTGTCTTTTGCAGCATCTCTGTTTTTTTCTGTGCTGATATTTCTTTGGCAGTGTAAATAAAAAGAATTCTTGTGACTTAGAAGTAACTTGCATTCTTTTATACATTTTAAAAGAAAACAAATAATCTTGCTTCTCACACCTGCTTGGTTGAAACTTGTGCCCAAGTAGCATTTTGCCTTGTGTACACTAAACTTCTAAAACTTGTTACAACTTGTTTTTACCAAGGGATAGTCAAAACTGCATTTGTGCTTTCTCTCTATTGATTTAGTGAAATTATTTGATACACTTACAGTAGTCTTTAGCAGTTAAAATCAGTAATGTAAGTGTATATTAATGAGATCTTGGAAATCTTAATGAAATATTGGAAATGTTGCAGGAGTGAGCTCCAAGACTTAATTAGAACATTGTCCCCCCTCAATTCTTAAGCAGGTTGGAGAGAAATGGTTCAAGGGTGCTATAGTGCTCACCTGTGTCTTTCTGAGCAATAGTGGAGCTGAATGTTATTTTTCTACTGATATGGCAGCTGAAAAATGTCAGAGATCAAGTTTTGTGGTGTAATACCTGACACATGTGCAGATGTGGCACAAACGTGCTGGTTGAAGAGTGCTGTCAGTACTTGAATTCGTAGAAGATGTGGGGAATGAGACAATTACTGTTAAGGGATTGAGTGGCTTTTTGTAAATGGTTTAGACCTTTATTTGCTGATTTCTGATAGAACTGTAAAACTTAGGGGATCGATATGTGTGATGTCTCTTCAGGAAGAGGAAAGCACAGGGTCTCATATAGTGTGGACAAACACAGGGGTGGCTGACAGTGGCCACATTCCTGCTGGGCAGGGGAATGCTGTTTATTCAAAGCATGGGCTATTTGCTCCAGTACATGACAGCCACTGCACCAACTCCTGGACAAAGGATAAAACAAAGTTTCCATATTTGAGGTCATAGTATTTCCATATATCGAATTTTTGGTCTTAAGTGTTTTAGGTGCTTGCTCATCAAGTGTTGTACAAGATGTGAAGAAAAAAATAATCAGGAGCAAAGGCTTTTTTTAGTGTGGCCTTCATTTGAATAATGCTCAGGCACTGCTTTCCTGTCTCTGAGTTGTTGGATTCGTGTTTAAGACCTTGACCTTTCTTAGGGCCCTGTAGAGAACTTCCATGTTAATTTGGTTTTGAAATTAAAAAATGCCTTTGTTTTTTGGAGAGGGGAATGGTTAAAAAAATACGTGATTTCATAGGTCGAACTTTGTCACCTATTTGGCTTTGAAGACTATTGCCATTCCTCATGTTTTAATTCAGCAAATTATTCTAAATACATAGCTTTAGATTTTGTATTTTCATTAGATTTGTTAGGATTGCTCATGTACTAAAAGTTTAAGGATGTGCTTAAGTACTGCTGAATCCTGTACTAAAAAAAAAGATGAGATAGGAACTTTTTTTGTTTTCTTGTAAAGTAGGAACATGTGTTGTCTTGCTGAAAGTAAATGGGCTTGCTAAGGATTACTGCTGAAATCTGGCAATTCCTACTTTCAATTTAATGGTGGCTACAAATTAGCCTTGATTGCTCTGACAGTTCTGAATTGCTATTATTGTGTTTCAGCTGAGTACTCTTCTTGTTGAAACCTGATCTAAAGAAAATACTGTAACAGTTCATGTAAAATGTTGCATTTAAATTTTTTCTCTGAGGAAAACAGATCTCTGTAGAGTATTTGTTGGGTTTTAGTTGTTCAGTTGGTTTTTTTTTATTGTTTTTTTAGACACCTAGAGTTTATTTGGTCCAAGAGACTACACCTTCTTTCTTTGGTGATTCTTGCTAAATGAAAACTGTTTTGCACATGAACAACCATTGATCCAAACTGACTTCATTGATATGTATTAATCCTGAGACTACAGGAAGAGGAGAGGAACCATCTCGCATGTCTAGATTTTTTGTAGTTCTGGGTAAGCAGCTACCAAGTAATGGCTTTAGATACACAAGCACTTTCTAGATTACTTTTATTGATAATTTCTCTAGATTGCTTTAGAGACTTTCCAGCAAGCTTGTACAGAGACTGTCAGAAAATGAAGGAAAAAAAGGAAATGCTTCTGGTACTCAAATACTTGTGATTACGAGGCTGGTCCTTCCAGGGTTGCTGGCACTGTGTAGTTCTGGACATGACTCTGAAATGTGCTGGTGAAGGACCCATGCAGATGCCTCTTAGGAGGAAAGAGGTGCAGCTAATGCTGAAAACTTGTGAAGACAGAGCTGAGAATCACATGCTTTTTTTGTTGTTTGGAATGACCCCAGCTTTGTGAGGAAGTGTAAATGAGAAAGAAGAGTATGTGTATGTTAGTTTGATGTTTGAGAGTTTTTAGATGCAATGGAGTATGAGAATCTTGTAAGAGCTGTGTTTGGAAGAAAGTAAAGGTTTGACGTGAGGGTTGAGAGTGGGATCTGGAAGTAGCTGATCTGAGGTATCCAGTTAGTTTTAGTGTTTGTGTTGTGTGTGGAATAATCCATCTGCCCCAACCTGGATATATGGATTGTGGGGAGAAAGCTGTTGGTGATGGTACTCTTTTCTGGACACAGTTGATGATTTGCTGAGTATGTGACTGCTGATGTCATTCTTAATGGACTTTTTCTCTGTTGCCGCATTTGTTGGGAGAATTAGTATGTTGTGTGTGTGACAGTTTAAGTTCTGTGTGAGGAATAGTGCTATTTTCTTAGCACCCATGAGCTTGTTTCGTAAATAATGGGGTATAATGAAACCCGGGTTCCAGTGGGCTTGTCTCTGATGTCCCTGTACTTCTCTGCTGTAATACTCTTGCCTGACACTGATTTAATAAGGCCATGTTTTCCGTGTGCCCCCTCTGTCTGCCCACAATAGCTTCTCTGGCAGGAGGAAGCTGGAAGTCCTGCATGGTCTCGTGCAAGGTTCAGTTTCCCCAGCTCACCACCTCCTTCGCTGGCAGCTGGGGAGCCACTCCACTGTGGTGACAGTGTCACAGCAGATGTCCTGGCACCTGCTGAACGGTGCAAACCACACAGGGTTTCCTGCCCTCTGAAGCTCAAGAAAGCTTGCCCTTCTGCAAGCTTTGGAAAGCTTAGAACCACACTATATATTTTCCTAGTCTTGACTTTTCTCAAGCTTGCTTGAAATTGTTTAGTGAATTTGTGAGGTGTGGTTGGCACTTTCACTGATCCTTTGATCAGCTTTCTTTAGGGAAGGGGTGTTGTGGTTTTAAGTAACCAGAGTTTTTTATTAGCTGGGGGGGCTAGGAGAGAGGCTTCTTTAAGAAGCTGCTAGAGTTTTTCTCTGCTCTAAGCTAGCCAAGGTCAGGCAACAACGCCTCTGTGATAACATATTTAAGAAGGAGTAGAGAAAGAAAGTCTGCGCAGAACATCATGGCCGCTTAAGAGACAGGAGGGTGCGGAGCTTGATTAGCACCAAGGTCAGAGAGAGGAGAAAGAGAAGATGCCTTAAACACTGGAATAGGGCCCCAGCAATCTGTGAGGAATCATAGGGGCGAAGATTCTTCAGCCTGTGAACCCGTGGAAAGACTGGGAGATTTTTCCACGCTGGAACAGAGACATGCCGGAAAAGAGAGGCTGTGATCCTGTGTTNTTTAGCCAGAGTCAAACCATGACAAGGGGTAAAATATTTGGTGCTGCACAGCTTTAAGTCACTGGTCATGGTTGTGCTGGAACACTGGAGTCCCACCTAAGGCTGTACAAAACATCGGGAGTTCTGAAAACGCTGTTAGTATAGAGGAACTGTGGGCTTTAGTTTTGAGCCATATTAAAAGCATCTTGAGTACCCTTGACTTTGGTTTTTTTGTAGAGTGCTCTTTGTGGCTGTGCTGTATTTTGCTTTTCCCTTTTGCCTATTTACTTATTGTCATAATATAACACTTTCTTAGGGGGAGAAAAAGTGCAAGCCTGCTGCTTAGCCTGGTATTCTCACTGCTATGAAAATAAACTTTTTCAGTCTGGAATGCTGCATTACCTATGCAGTGTTCTTTCAGCTTAGTTCAAGTAGCAAGTTTTGTTTTCTCTTTGGTTTTAGCGGTATTGGAGAATTGGGAAATAAATTTTTTTCTGTTTCAATCTTAGGAATGTGGCCTCATTTATAAAGCACAAAATCTGTATTTGCTAAGTCTTAAGAAATTATAGCCAGTTCAATTATAGCTCCAATTCAAGAAGCTCTGATGTTGCTGGGTCTCTTGCTCTGCCTTTGCCTTTTTTTTTTTAATATTTCTTTTTTGTTTTATTTCTCTTTTTTCCCCCCATCCTTACTGGCATTGAATTTGCCCTCCAGACAAAGGGCAGACAATGAACGGCAGTGAATGGCACTTGTGAGCAAGGAAAAACTGGGTCAGTTCCAAGCTTGTGCAAGGTGTAGATATAATAAATACAGAATAATAGAATTGATTTGGTTGGAAAAGACCTTTGAGACTCTGAAGTCCAACCATTAACCCAGCAGTGCCAAGTCCACCATTAAAAACTTGTGTCCCCAAGTGCCACATTTACATGTCTTTTGTGTACCTCCAGGGATGGTGACTCGACCATTTCCCTGAGCAGCCTGTTCTAGTGCTTGACAACCGTCTTGGTGAAGAAATTTTTCCTAATACCCAGTCTAAACTTGCTCTAGTGCAGCTTGAGGCCATTTCCCCTTGTTCTGTTGCTTGCTACTTGGGAGAAGAGGCCAACCCCCGCCTCACTATAACCTCCTTCTAGGTAGTTGTAGAGAGTGATAAGGTCTCCCCTGAGACTCCTTTTCTCCAGGGTAAACACCCCCCAGCTCCCTCATCAGACTTTTGCTACAGACCCTTTACCAACTTCATTGCTCTTCTCTAGACTTGTTCCAGCACCTCAGTGTCCTTCTTGAACTGAGGGGCCCAAAATTGAGCACAGGATTTGAGGTGCAGCCTCACCACTGCCCAGTACAGGGTGTCGCTGCCCAGGTCCTGCTGGCCACACTATTGCTGATACAGGCCAGGATACCACTGGCTTTTCCACCAANCCGTCATACCACTGCCTTTTCCACCAAGCAGCTTTCCAGCTACCTTCCCTGAGCCTGGAGCACTGCTTGGGGTTGTTGTGACCTAAGGCCCTTGGCCTTGTTGAACCTCACACAGTTGGCCTCGGCCCAGCCTGTCCAGGCCATTCTGCACAGCCTTTCTACCCTCCAGCACATTAACACTCCCACACAACTTGGTGCCATCTGTGAACTTACTGAGGATGCTCTTGATCCCTTCGTTCAGAAATAAAGACATTAAAGAGGACTGGTCCCAATACTGAACCTTGGGGAACACCCTTAGTGACTGGCCCCGGCTGGATGTAGCAGCCTTCACCACCACCATGTCCTGGCCATCCAGACACTTTTTTACCCAGTACACCCATCTGAGCCATAAGCAGCCAGTTTCTCCAGGAGAATGGTGCGGGAAATGGTGTCAAAGCTTTACTGAAGTCCAGGTAGATGGCATCTACAGGCTTTCCCCTGTCCACTAAGTGGGTCACCTTGTCACAGGAGATCAGGTTAGTCAAGCAGGACTTGGCTTTCATAAACCCCTGCTGGCTGGGCCTGATCACCTGGTTGTCCTGCACATGCCATGGGATGGCACAAAGGGTGATCTGCTCCAAGACCTTCCCTGGCACTGAGGTCAGACTGACAGGCCTGTAGTTCTCCAGGTTCTCCTTATGACCCTTCTCATAGATGGGCATCACATTTGCTAAATTCCAGTCGGCTGGGACTTCACTCATGAACTGGGACTGCTGATAAATGGTGGAAAGGGGCTCTGTAAGCTTCCATCCAGCTCCATAGATTTGTGTGTGTCTTAAGTGGCATAGCAGGTCACTTATCATTTCCTCTTGGATTATGGGGGCTCCATTCTGCTCCCTGTCTCTGTCTTCCATGTTGGGGTGTTGTGTGCCCAGAGAACAAAAATGATGGGGTGAAGGCAAGGAGATCGCTACCGTTTCTTACTGTGCTGTAAAAGCTTTTGATGGATTTTGGGATGATCTATCATAACTTACTATGGCAGAGCACTGAGTAATACTGAATGTTCATTAGAGTTATTCATTAAGAATTTACAGTTGTCAGCTGGAGTGCTGTCACAATTTTAATTACTTCATGAGACAGCATGCTGAGGTCATGCGGAAAGTGCCAGTGCCTCTGACACGTATTAGTTATTTGTTTTGTGAACTGATACATTCCTATTAAATGGGATTATAACTTCAGAATCACTAATTTTCAGGAGTTGGAATTAAGTTTGAGGGTAGATGTGGGCTCTGTTTTGGGTATGAGCATATCACGGGGCCCATTTTTTTTCCCCAGGCTGTGTGCTATGTGCTCTTGTGCTTTCATACTCTTCTGCATGTATTCAGACCATGATAAACCAAAGCTACATGATGTAAGGGTAGTTCTTAGGCATGTTTTCAGTATCACAGATGAATGGCCAAGGATTTTACCTCCTATGTAATTAAACATGAAAATTGAGTGCTCTGTTCTTTTCTACCTTTTTAATTCTTCTGGAGGTTTTAAATATTAATTATTCTATAGGTTTTTAATTTGAAGAATAGTAAACCAAACCAGTTGCATTGAGGAACTTTAATAAACTTTATCTATGTAATGGATAATTGTCTGACGGCGACGAAGTCCAACCATTAAGTTTTCTTCTCTGGAAATATGTTGGTGTTATCATAGTCTGCTTTTCTCCTGCTGTGGCTTTGTTATAAAGTACTGGATGTACTTACTCTGCTACACTGGATGCAGCAGTGGGTGGTATAATCATAAATTTAAAAACATGTAATGGGAGTCCGGTTCACCAAGTGACATGGAGACCTGCTGGGAAATGAATGGTTACGAAAATTCTCCAGAGCTGGAGCTGAGGGAAATATGGTTTAGGTATGGCTTTGCTTCCCTGAGAGCAGAGCCTTTGCATAGGATCAGGGGTACCTCAAAGACAAGTTGAAAACAATGCTCAAAAACTATCAGAACATCGTCAAGTGCTGTTTGCAGTTGGTGTCTCTGTTACTGAAAACTGTTCAGCAACTGACTTGGACACCACGGACAGAGGTGGGGCAGGACAGCTCTGCTCTTTACAGGCTGGAAATCTTTATGGATTTTCAGGAATTTTGTGAGAGGTACACAGTACCTGCTCCAGTGAACTTGGGAGATGGCCAAGTCAGGAAAACTGCTTTTCAAGTGCAGAAGACAACCTTAAGGACAGTTTTTTAACATATCTGCTGAGGATTACAGTATGATAACCATTGTGGTATTGTTGTCTTGGGAATATTAAGAATATTTTAAAGTTTATATTACTGCCGATCTAGAGAAATATTGATTGTGTTGTGCTTCCTCTTGAGCATAGATATGGAGCTGTGTGTGTTTCTGGTGATGGGTGTGGTGTTCCTTTTGTTTTTGTTTTTTTCTTCTGATGCTTGTTGCAGGCACTTGGTGAGCGCTGGTGTTGAGCAGATTGTCCAGGAGCAAAGGACTTAAGGTTGGGCTGCTTGCTGAGAGGGCTGAGATCTCACCATGCTCATGCAGTGTAGCATGGTTCAGGTTATACAGAAACAGTGATTTAAAAAAAATTTCAATTTTAGTGAACTTATTCTTAAATGTTTTAAAATATGAAATGATAGTGCAACATGTAGGTACAGGTCTTAAGTATGTAGGCTGAGTATTGTAAAACATCAGAAAGACCTGTTGGACAAGTTAAAATCTGAATAAGAAGAGTTACTGGTCTAAGCACTTGTAGTTAGAGTTTTTGTTAATGCTTAATCAGCTTTTGGTGGCTCTAATTGCCTCTTGAAATCTGAACAGAATATTCTCTTACAGGTTGGTTCATCTGGTTTGTGACAATGAGTGATTTACACTGAGAAAGCAGGAAGTATTTTTGTCTTTTGTTTTCCTTTGGTCTGTAAATAAAAATTATGCCAGAGGATCTACCAGATCCAACCTTGAGAAATGTGACCAAAATAAGTGAAGGACATGTGAGGTACACACAAACCTGCCATTGTTTGTTAAAAGCTTACGTAGAAAACCAAACCATGTACTTCCAGCTTATCTTTTCCAATACATGCATTTCAGAATAATAGCTTATAATTGAAGTAACATTAAGTACTGGGTTTGTACATTTAATCAAATTTAAATTTCCATACAAATGAAGCTCAGCAGACAAGAACAATTAGCGTAGGAAATGAAAAACAGCATTTCTTTGTATTAAAAACTGAAATAGATTCAAATCTATACTTGCTGTGTAAATGCTAAAATCTAATGTGCATCTGTAGTCTTAGCTACTAAAAGAATATCTTAATGTGTCAGACTTTACTGACTGGTGAATCCTTTAATAAAG
>WEIV01018844.1:0-33622 GCA_013390005.1 Calyptomena viridis | reverse complement strand
ATCATCTGCAATGTCACCGTGACATCTGTGATATCACAGTGATTTAATCTGTTATGTCACAGTAATGATTGTGATGTCACATTGGTATCAGCTGTGATGTCTCTGTGATGTCTGTTACATCCCTGTGATATCACCTGTGATGTCAGAGTTATTTCATCTGAAACATCCTCCAACTGCTTGTAGAACAATATATCCCCCTCTTCATCTGGGTTAGATGGTCTATAAGAGACTCCCACCAGGATGTCAGTCTTGTTGGCCTTCCCCCTGATTCTTACCTATAGGTGCTCAACCTTATCGTCACTGGCCTCATGTTCTACAGAGTCAAAAGAATCCCTGACATACAGAGCCCCCCTCCACTCCTCCCTCACCTGTCTCTCCTGAAGATCTTGTAGCCTCCAATGCAGAGCTCCAGTCATGCCAGTCATCCCACCACATTTCCCTGATGCTGACGGTGTCAGAGCTTTCCTGTTGTACCAAGGCTTCCAGCTCCTCTTGTGTGTTCCCCATACTGTGTGCATTAGTGTACACGTACTTCAGCTGGGCTGCTGATTTCACTCCTAATCCTGGCTTACCACCCTCATCTCTCAAGAGCCTGGTTTCATACCCTTCCCCCTTCAAATCTAGTTTAAAGCCCTCTCGATCAGCTCTGCCAACTTATAAGGTAAAGCTAGAGTTCTTCTGCCTTTGCTAGATAGGTGAAGCCCATCTGACACTAGCAGGCCTGGTACCATAAAAATTGCCCCATGACCAAAAAAAACCAAATTCCACTGATGACACCAATTCTTAAGCCCCTTGTTGATAAAATGGGTTTTCCTGCTCCTTTCCTCATTCATCCCTGGAGCTGTTTAAATCACCCTCGAATGGGCCTGGCAGTGCCCCCTCCTTGCCTGATTGGCTCCCAAGAAGAGCCAAGTCTGGGCCTCCAGCATCACTTATTTTCTAAATTATCAGACCCATAGAAAGTAGCACTCAAGTAAGTGATGCTTAAATAGACCACCACTGAGAGAAATTTCACTTTCATTTACAATCACAGAAAGGCTGCTCAACAGGCATTTAGCCTGTGCCATCCAGCTTGTGCTTTGCTGCAGTTTCCCACTTTTCTGTCCCTTTCACTACTGACAGCTTGAGCAGCTTGTTCTTTGGCTAGATTGTGCATGATAGGCCAACATATTGGCTGTCTCTGGAAACCCAGACACTTTTCCCATGGTAGAAGTCTGCAGGTCAAACAGTTTAGTATTGATTGTACAGTCTGTGGCTGCATTGTACAGAGGGCTCCAAGTGAGGTAAGGGCACATGCTAAATGCAGCATCAAATGGAGAATTTTGCCCTTATTTAGTGAAAATTATTCTTTAGTTGGACACATGTTGAACTGATGAGCTCAACTGGGCGTATAGCAAATAGCCACAGTCACTTGCCAGGCTTTATTTAGCACCCTAGATAGGTTTATTTTGTTAAAGCCCAGCCATTCTAAAGCCCTTTGACTTGGGATCCTGTGCACAAATCAGCTCTAATGAGGAATGTGTGAAAGGAAAATCCATGAAAAGTATCTATAAGCAGATAGTGATGATTACAAAGTGATCCATGACACATTCTTGCTTGACATAATTAACTATACTTGTTATTCTGTTATACTATGGTAGTTAACCATATGGTAGCTCACTCAGCCTTGGAGCAGAATTTTTTTTTTCTGTTTTTTTTTTAAATCTAGTATGGAACATACATTGCATGATAAATTACCCATATATTACCTTAACAAATTGGTAGTTAGATCTAGCCAACACACAGTAATTTTACTAATTAAATGTCACACAGCTCTTCAGCATTGTAAATGTCTCAAATTAGCAAACAGGCAGAATCATCTACAATTCTGTTTCTCCAGATTGCAAATAAATTCTGTGTGCACCTCCCATGACGCCATGGGGTGGACAGGAAACAGATGATAAGTTATCTATCAGTGAAGCAGCGGCATTCCTGATCCTGATTCCAGATCCCATTCCTGCAGCACTCCACGTATGCATGTTTCTCCTTCATTATTCCCTGTCAATAAGTTGCCTTGCCAATTACAGCACACAGAGAAAGGAGCCAAAGCTTTTAGGGTACAAGGTCTGTAGCAAAGAAAAAAGCTTTCTCTGTCAGTTCCTCCCTCCCCTGAAGAAGAGTAGGGACTTTCCTAACAGGGTTCAGTTACTTTGTAGACTGAAATCCATTTAAGACTTTTCATTTTCAACAGTAAGACAGGTTGTCCTCAGCACAACTGGCCTGCTGAGCTGGTAGATGGGGTCAGGGAGCAGTGTAGCCTCCCTGTAACCCAGGAGGAAGCAGTTAGAGACCTGCTGGAACACTTGAATCCTCACAAGTCTATGGGACCAGATGGGATCCATCCCAGGGTGATAAGGGAGGTGGTGAAACAGCTCGTCAAGACGCTCTCCATCATTTATCACCAGTCCTGGCTCACTGTGGAGGACCCAGATCACTGGAAGCTGGCCAGTGTGACACCCATCCACAAGAAGGGCCAGGAGGAGGATCCATGAAACTAAGAGGCCTGTCAGCCTGACCTCGGTGCCTGGCAAGATTACAGAGCAGATCATCTTGAGTGTGATCACACAGCGCCTACAGGATGGCCAAGGGATCAGACTCAGCCAGCGTGGATTTAGGAAGGGCAGGTCCTGCCTGACCAGCCTGATCTCCTTTTATGAGCAGGTGACCCACCTGGTGGATGAGGGGAAGGCTCTGGATGTGTCTACCTGGACTTCAGCAAAGTCTTTGACATTGTCTCACACAGCAAACTCCTGGAAAAGCTGCAGCCCATGGTTTGGACAGGAGCACCCTGGGCTGAGTTATGAACTGGCTGATGGCCGGGCCCAGAGAGTGCCACGTCCAGTTGGGATCAGTCACTAGTGGTGTCCCCAGGGGTCAGTGTTGGGCCTAGTTCTGTTTAATATCTTTATTGATGATCTGGATGAGGGGATTGAGTCACCATTAGTAAGTTTGCAGATGACACCAAGTTGGGAGGGAATGTTGATCTGTTAGAGGGCAGGAGGGCTCTGCAGAGGGACCCAGACAGGCTGGATAGATGGGCAGAATCCAACAATATGAGGTTTAACAAGTCCAAGTGCCGGGTTCTGGACTTTGGCCACCAGAACCCCCTGCAGCAGCACAGGCTGGGACAGAGTGGCTGGAGAGCACCAGACATAAAGGGACAGGGGATGCTGAGGGACAGGGACCTGAACATGAGCCACAGGGTGCCCAGGGGGGCAACAAGGCCAATGGCATCCTGGCCTGGATCAGGAACAGTGTGGCAGCAGGAGCAGGGAAGGGATTCTGCCCCTGTTCTCAGCACTGGTGAGGCCACACCTCGAGTGCTGTGTCCAGTTCTGGGCCCCTCAGTTTGGGAAGGACATTGAGGGGCTGGAGTGTGTCCAGAGAAGGGCAACGAGGCTGGAGAGGGGTGTGGAGCACAAGGCCTGTGGAGAGAGGCTGAGGGAGCTGGGGGTGTTTCTCCTGGAGAAGAGGAGGCTCAGGGGACACCTTGTCACTCCCCACAACTCCCTGACAGGAGGGTGACACAAGGACACCAGTGACACAAGGAGAGGACACAGTCTGAAACTGCACCAGTGGAAGTTTAGGTTAGACATTAGGAAAAAAATCTGCCAGGATGCCCAGGAAGGTGGTGGAATCACCGTCCCTGGAGCTGTTTAAAAGAAGACTGGATGTTGCACTTAGGACTCTGGTTTAGTTGATAAGGTAATGTTAGGTCATAGGTTGGACTTGATCATCTCAAAGTTCTTTTCCAACCTAGTTAATTCTGTGATTCTGTAAGTAATGAACACAAAATAATGATGCTAGAAGTCTAAGAGAACCACCCACACAAAGCAGGATTTCAATAATTTTTCTCAGATCTAATTCCAGATACAAAATAGAAATTCACTTCTCTAGCCCTCATGTAGAAGCAATTTATCTTCATTCTTTCAAAAAAAGCTACCCAAATCCACCAGAGAGCCCAAAACTAATAAACAAACCAATTCACAGGTGGGGGAAAAAACCACCTAACCTTCCCAAATATCCGTTAACATAACAACCTCTATTCAATTTCTTTTACTAAATAACTAATGTTCTATTGTTACAATTTATTCTTGTTCTCATAGGAAGCTAAAATGTCTAATTCTGATTTGTGTTAAGCTGCACACTTAATTCTGGACTGCACATTCTTCTAGATGGCCAGATGATTAGGCAGTGACCATCACAATGTTTCATTATTGTGGCATTTGCTCCCCATTATAGAAATGATCTAGTAATATTTTCTAACCACACTGGAGTATAATGAAACTCACGTTCTTGCTCTATCAATAACAGGCTTTGAAAACTTCATCAAAAGATACTGTTTAAAAGCAAGTCACTCTGCAGTATATGAAATCAAAATTAGATTTTATTAGGAATGATCTTTGGAGGAAAAAAGTATATGAGAGAAATGTTTTAGTTCTTATCTGGAATAAAATGACAGCAAAATAATTAAGATTTGGCCTTTGGAGGGCCTTCCTTGGTAGAATGAGGATTTAATATTAAATGAATTTTAGGATAAATACTTATTTCCTAATTAGGATTTCAGTAGTTACAGGAAATAAAACTATTATTGGTCAAATAGACTAAAATATTCTAACATCTTCTCTTTTCAAGAATAAAATTCATCTAACTCTTCCTTTGTCATAATTCTTTGAATGAATGTTAGCCATCTGTGCTCTGGAGAGAGAGAGATTCATGACTGTGATGAAAACATTTTTAACATAAAGTAAAATATGAACCGCAGGCCTGACATCATAGCTGCTGGAAGGAGAAGAATTCTGCTGAAAACCTGGTACCACATCAAGGACACTTACTTGCAACTTATCAACACAAACTATTTCTAGTCCAGCCTGACAAACAAGTAGCCAGCTACCTGTTCTCTCTCACAAACAGAGAGAAACTAAAAGTGTAATTTCTACAGGAAAAAAAACCCTTGGATTTCAAGCACATAGTTTTCAAGGTACAGTGCTTGATAATGTTTTATTACTTAGCTCTGCAAATATGCATAACAGAGTTCACAATTCAGATGTTTTACCTCACACTGCTTTTGGGGCTACATCATCCCTTGCACCTCATTCTTCATTGTTTTCAGTGGTTTCATATATTATGAAATTCCAACTACTTTTGGTATTATTAAGATTTGAAAAAAAACCAAACGTAAAACAAAATAGACCAACCCTACTTTAACTTCTACAAAATCTCAAGGGGCATCACCAAAAAAAACCCCAACCCATTCAGCAAATCATCTAAATGAAACAGTTTCTCTTAGCAGAAACCTTTCTTCTATAGCAGGTGAAAAAGTAAAATCTGTGATGCCAGCCCTGACAATTTTATACGTAGTTCTTTGGACATAAAACATGACTCAGTCCCTAGATTTATGTTCAGCTATGTAGGTCTTGACATTTCTGGCATTTTAAGCTCAAGTCATCATGCAAGTTTGTTAGTCTTAAGCAAGCAAAGCCTCACAGTAGAGTGGAGTTGAATAAAGTAACCATGATTTGTGATGCTTCACTGTAGCTATGTCAGAACTACTGAGGATGCCCAAAACCAGCTTGCTGAGCAGTAAAACATAAACAAGCTTTAAATCCTCTTTATTTGTAGCAAGAAGGCAAGGACAAAACTATGCAAAATTTATCTGAATTTTGATTGTTTAATAGCAAAAGAAAACTCAACTAACATTCTAGGCAATGTTGACAGTCTTAAAACTACATGTATAAGCAATCAGAACCATTAACTAAAGTTGGACTAAAACAACAGCAGCAACACCATAAATACAAGAAAACTGATTACAGTGTCTCACAGCCCTCCACCACTGCTTCAACTCAGTTTCCAGTTCTCTAGAATTTCCCTTCACCTGTGGACTTGGAAGAAGATCCACATTCCTGCAGGTGGATACTAAAGTGGACCATGTGCCCACTTGGGAATATAAAACTATTCCATCCTTTATCTGAGCTTGCAGAGTCTCTCATTATAGACAAATGATCTCTAACAGATCTATAGAGATATCCAACAGAACTTCTGCCAAGTCCTATGACTAATTCCTGATTAGAGAAATTACCACTTTTATATTCTATATTCTAAGCACTGCTTCTGCTTTTATATATATTTTATAAACCACTGCTTCAGCAATTCGAAGGCTTAAGATAGATGCTGAGATCTTTAGTTTTAGCTAAAGAAAGCAGGAATAAAGTTTCTTGTTTTAACCATAAAAACAGGAACTAGCTTACCTGCTTCCTCAAGAAATTAAATCTGTAGCTAGAAGACAGGAAAAGACCTGTCACTGTAAATATATAGGCTACAGACCAGCTAGAAGACAGAAACAGCCTGTCAACATAAATATACACAGACTATAGTTGTAGTATAGGAGACTGGAATATACCTGTCAACATAAATATATAGAAACTATAGGACTGGAACAAATCTGTTTCCACCGATACAAATCGGTCAATTACAAAACTGACAAAGTAAGTAAAGAGAAGATATCAATTATAAGAAGCAGACTGGGTTCAAAAGGACAAGCTGAGGAAGACCCCTTTCTTCATCTTCAAAGACCCCTGAAGCCCACTATCAAAAGGCAAACCTGGGCAGAGACTGGGAGGAGACTCACATTAATGAAGCTTCAAGGACCAATTTACATTAACCACCCCTACTCCCAGATACTTGATGTATATGTATGTTTCCTGTGTACTTCCTTAAGGATTATGTGTAACTATGTAGCTTATAAGGAGCCATTGTAATGCCAGAGGCAGGCAGGTTTGGAGGAAATATTCCCCCCTGGCCTCTGTTAGCTGCATTGGTAATAAAACATACCTACTTCAATACTCTCCAGAGTCTTGAGGTTTGTTTCCATGGTCTGATTCCTTTGAATCATTCCAAAGAAATTTTTTTTTTTTTTTAATATACATTTCAGGTGTCCATGTTTGCTCCTAGCAAGTTTCCCAGCAGTCCCTCCTGCTACATAATACAAAATACTTGAATTAGAAAATTACCATGGATATTTGGAATATTTTGCAAACAATCTTTTGCAGAGTTTAAGAAAGAAGCTTCTGTCTCTTGACAGCTAAACAGAACAGGGAAAGTGAGGAAAGTTTAAGAATAGTTCCAGTTTTCCAGAGGCTTTTCCTTGTCCTCGACATCCTTACTGTCTCAGTTTTGGTTTGGAAGCAGAGTTTTCATCATAGAAGGCTTTCAAGTTTGGCTTTTGCTCAGCTTCTGTCTTCCATGTTAATTTTATGATCAGCTGTTTCCTTTTCCAACAGCCATATTTTCAACTCAGATTTATTTTCAGCATTTGATGGTATGCCATCAGAAATCCTAATTCATCCTCTCTTTCTGCAGGTGTTTGTCATCACCAAAAAACTACCTTCAAAGTTTTAAAAGCAAAAATGCAGAAACAAGTGTAGAGACAGAACACAAAAGGTCTTCCCCAATGACACTGGAGTTCTACTAGAAATTCAAAGCAGGTCTTTCTATTTTTATATTTTTCTGAGGAATGTTAAAGTATCACGTGATGTAGGACCCCCTTCCTCCCCACACAAGTCTGAATATTAACCAGGTAATTTATTTTTCAATCAAATAGTGCTGTCATTTTTTAGGCCTTTGGGATATTATTGAACTCTGTCTCTTCTAAAAAATTGTAACCATGCCATTCAGATCAGTATGCCTTGGAGCAAATCCTGGTACAGATGGGCTTGTGTAGAACATTAAACTCGGGAGAATTTGGGATGTGGAACTGACCTTTTTTAGCTAACACCCATTTTACAAACTGTGTAAATGCTTCCAAGCTGATGTTCAACACATTTATAGTAAGTATAGTAAGTATTCTTCCAAAACTCTTAGGAAGAATAATCATTTCCCTATTGGTTTTGATCAAGTGAAAGGACATTTTCCACATTTTTGTTTAAGCAAAAAAATAATTACAATGTACATACAACCTATTGCCATGTTTCTTTAAGGAGATTTTGGTTAACTAATCCCTATTAGAAATAATTCTTTTGGTCTATATTCCCTAATGTTTTTCATTTGAGAAATTTCCCATTATGTTCTTCAATTTTATTTTATTTGATTTTTTAAACTAATACATAGCCTCAAGAATTATTCCCTGTTCACACGATTTTCTCCCTGGCATATCAAAGCGCGTATGGATTTTTCAAATAAATTAAATACTGAAATAAATGAGGTATTTAAATGCTATTTTCCTGAGACACAGCCAAAACCTCTGTGATGTATTTCTAGTGTGTGCTGCTACATGTTCCAAAAGCTGCCAGGCTCACACTGTTATGAGGTAAGAAGGGTTTAAAACCTTTTTTTCCTTTTTTTTTTTTTTTCCTTAATATGCAAAGTAACTCTCACTGTGACTACTCCTGAGAAACCCCTTCCTGGCACAAAGCTCCTTGGCAAAAGATCAGCACCAAGCTGACCTAATGCTAAATGACAGTGCTTGATAATGAAGTTAAATAAAATAACTGTGCCTCCCATGCACAGCAGCAAGAAGTTATGGATAAAATAACAGGCTCCACAAAATACATGTTTACAAGAAACACTGAATTTAAATGTTCCTGCAAAAGGTTTTTCTATAGAAACAGTGTAAATGGGATTAAGATACAAAAGGTAAAAAAAACCCAACAAAGCAGATAAGAAAAGATAACCATTTAGGCACTCTGTAGCTCTCCCTTTGTAATAAATTAATTTCAGAAGACTTAAGTAATCACTTTGATATTACTGAAAATTTTAGAGTTAATCCTAAACAAAAAAAATGGTAGTCTACATCAGTCTGATTAATAATTTCTTCAATACATTTCAACCAGACTATTTCTGACAAGGTTTCACTAGAAAAATGAAAAACAATTGGGGAAAAATATTACCTTTTTTTCAGAAGCAGAAAAATGTCTTGCTTTTCTATACCAACAATCTAGTCTTCTAGAAAACCACATAATACTGTAGAAAATTGACAGCTTGTCATAATTTTAGCAAACAAAAAAGATGTGAATCTTCTTTGCAGTCTTATCTTTGTTTTTAAACAGAGGAATGAGAATTGCAAAAATGAGCAATTTTTATATTTGAATTATTGTTTAAATTTGAAGGATTGTTTCATCAACTCCTAAACCCAGAGGCCTACAAATAAAAATCTCTTATAGGAAACACTCTAGCGATTTCCAACCCAAGATTAAAATTGCAAAAATCAATAAAGTTGCTACCCATCAGAATACCAATACTCCTACTAAATTTTTAGAAGGGAGTAATAGAAATCCAGCAAGGCATATTTATTAATATCTTCAACTAGGCCCATTCTGCTTGATACCTTCAAGGAAAGGAAAAGTCCTAGAAAACAGAGGGAAAGAATCCAACGCACAGCCACAGTGCAATCAAAAAAAGAAATAAATCCAACCCATTGAACCACTACATCCTTCAAAAAAAGTAATTTTTTCCAAGTATAGACAAACTGAAGTAAATCGAGTACAAAGCCTATGATTTAGGGTATGAAATTCACTTCAGCCATTAGAGTAAAAAAAAATTGGCTTTGTCAGTAGCAGGATCCAATGTGTACTTTGAATACAAAATTATGAAAAATTTATTGGACAGCCAAAAGAAGCGTTTGTTAGTTGTGTGGAATTTCACAAAATTAATTTAGTTTCCTTGCAACTGAAAAAAAGAAGTTGGAAGTTCAGGATATCTAGAGCTAGCCTTAATGCATGGTTGATTTTTTATTTGAAAATATTCTAATGCATGTGTGTGTATATCCAGAACTGCAGAGCCCTCATGGAGTTAAATGTAGCAAGGATACAAGTAATGTCTCTTTAGACTCTTCACACATTCTTCATTTTAGCACCTAAGAGCATTCTGGTTTAGAAACTACCAAATTATCATCAATCCACACTATCCTAAACTCTCCCCTATGTCAGGTAATCAATGAATAGCCCAGAGAAGTCAATGGAAATGAATATTCTATTTGTTCAAATTTCAGTTTATGGTTTTGACTTTGGTAGACAACTTTGTCCTCATAGCTTAAAGAAAATTGGCTCCAAAATGCATGCTTTTTGAACTGAGTTTTTACATGCTTTTATCGATTTATGTTTCATCTCTTTTTTTTTTTTTTTTTCCAGTTGGAAATATTTTTCCAGTAGCAAGTTGAGAAATAACAAGTATGTTTATGATCAGAATATAGACATTGCAGAAATATCTTCTTTACTCCATATATAGTCTGGGGGAGCTTCAATTCTGAGTTGCACAGGGTGAATCAAGCATTTATTTCAGATTAATTGCAGGGCCTTGGCCAGAACAGAAGAGGTAGCTGACACTAGGAATTATTATTAAGGCTGCCAGCAAAAGTCAGGCTGAATAATTCTTATTACAGAGTGACACAAGAAGCAGAAGGAGCACCTATGGCATTTCAAACACTGGAATGAACTCTTAGGCTACTAGATAATGTGCTACATATTCCTGGTTGCGAGACACTGTTTCATACAAGTAAGAGGGAAGGAGAACAAATAAAGAATTCCACAGCCATTTCCACAAGGATATTTTCTAAGCGTAATTCCACTTGGCAGTTTAAAACTGACAAAAGTTTTAACTGACACTTGTTCGGGCAGATTTCTCACACTGACACACAGCATATAGCTGCTTGTGACACTAATGAAGTCGGTCTTTGGAGAAGAAATCCAAATTGCTGATTGTTCAACAAATCTACAAAGGTAAATGGGAAGACTTCTTCTTTTGCAAAAGGCAAGAAGAAATTAAAATTATAATCATAGGTAACAAAATTTTGACACGGCTTCAAATACAAATCTGCTTTTTTTCCAGACACAACATGTTTGCAACTGATCTCAAATAGTAATTATTTTGCCCTTTGTTTTATGTAAAGCAAGATCAGATTCTAGCCAGTCTTTCTTTACCAAGACTGTGATTCAATAATCAGTGCAGTGCATTGGAAGTCAGAAAATCTAGCTGTGAGTATTGCCAGATTCCAAAAGATATCCATCTTGATTTACCAATGACTACAATCATAGATTTATGCAAGATATGTTGTCTTTCTGGAATGGTGCAAAGTGATAGGTATGGCAGTGGTTGTAAATGCTTACAAATATCTAGATAGATGTGTACTAGGTGCATAAAACAGTCCTGCGTATTTCTGCAGACTGATTTTTATTATTTCAGTGTGTTATTAAGAAAGCCTGTTCTGTAGATTAGTGCCAGCTTTGTTTCAACTGATGAAAGAAAAAAAAAACCACAAACCAAACCCAAACAAAAAAACAGAACAACAAAATAGAACCATATTAGATATCCCCATCAGCACAGGTTCAAAATAATTCAAGCCAAGGGTAAATTTTGATTCTAACATGTACTTGAATCATAAACTCTAATTTGAACTGAATTAGGATTTCAATGCATAAGTCTTACTACTTTAAACTCTGTTTAAAGCCAAGTGTGTTTTCAAAACAGATCTGAACTGGAGAATTAATCAGTCATCTCTAGACTACAGAACATTTTTTTAACATTATGCAAATAACATCTAAAGACCCAGGTATGTTGTACCCAGCCTGGAATTGCAAATTACCATGCATTTAAGTGGTATTTGAAGTTTGAACTCTGTCACCAGCAGACATCACAGCTGTGGGCAGGCAGGAAAGTAGGCACCTTGACTGATGTCTGTGCTCCTTTCCAGATTCCAGAACTGGTCACTGGTGTACTTGACATATCCTGATTACTCAACTGAATTACTCTCAGAATCTTGTATAATTCAAATGTTACACGGACTAATGTTTAGAAAAGAACACTTCAGCTGAGGTCAGATAAAATCATTTTTAGTTAATTGTAACTCTGACTTGTAATCTTTCTTAAATTGGATTAATTTCTTCTGATTATTTACTTTTAAACCAGGACATCCCCCAAAAAACATTGTCAGGAAATATAATATTTATTTTGCTGAAGCAACTTTATCTCAAACAGGAAATTGTATCCACAGATTCAGAAAGAAAGAGAGAAGGTAATTGCAGGTACCAGCACTGACAGGCTTTGCTCAGCTCACATTCCCAAACTGAGATATACTTAGAAAATATAATATCCAGTAGCTTCAAGTACGGTTGTGCCACATTGTCAAAGGACAAAACTGGTTCATTCATATAAGAATGTTCTCACATCACCTTTTAAAAATGGTTTGGTGAGTTTTGGCTGAATCTCTAAGACCCACACAATTCAGTAGATCAACAACATCTAGACTTTGTATTGTCACTTACAGTGACAGACTAAGCTTCCAAATAAAAAATGTAGATAACTAGGTAAATAAATCATAGTTTCTGCAAAATATTTTTACTGAGCTTCCTTTGACATTCATCATTTCCTACAGTTTAATGGATCGGATGACTAGAGGTTCTCAGGTAGGAAGGTGGCACAGAGAAATTTACTTGCCATCTTCTATCTCCTCAGTGCTAAATCAAAAATACTCATGTGCATTTTCCCCACAGTAACCTTTAGAAAACACCTTTAGAAAACAGGTTGAGTACAGCCGAATTACAAAAGTCAGTCCTCGGTTACATTTACGTTAATGCATTAGAAGTGGATTAGGAGATTAAAGTAACCAGTGTCAAAAACTATACATGTGCACTGTGTGCATCTCGGAAGGTTTAATTCAGAGTTTTAATTCAGTGTGGTCTCTGAACCATACTGTACATGTAGTTCAAAGGACAGTTATGTTCTAAAGCTTTGTTTTCTTGGATATGAGGCCCTTGGAGGATTAGTCTAGGAAGCACCATTCAGTCTTTATTCTGTCTCCTACAGAGAATGCAGCAAACTGCTCAGCCCTTGGCACTGATACCTATTATAGGCCTCACAAACATAAGCAGACCTAATTTCTGTTCCTGGTTTTGATCCTGTTCTAATTTTTTCTTTGTACAGAAAACCCCCCAACTAATACTAAGAATAATTAAGAGTGCTTGAATGCAGGACCCTCAGTATATGCATTGAGAATCCTTCTACACCAATATGACTAAAAACAGTAGTAGAAAACTAGTAGGACTTTTATTCTAATGAGAAACTTCGTTCTAGTAAGAAACTTCATTAGACTAAAAAAAAAACCTTTTTAGGGCATACAAAAGAGATTCCATGGTGCAAGTCCCCAGGCTCTGAGCTATGAGCCCATTGAAGGGATTTTATTTTAAAAATATAATATAATAATCCAGTGTATCACACAAGGATTTCCTGAAAATTTGGAAATACTTAATAAACTGCCAAGAATTAATTGAGAATATGTCAGCACTGGGCAAAATTCTCATGTCCAGAGAAACTCAGATCACAGATGTGAGAGATCACATAGAAATTCACTTTATATCTGAAGACAAAAGGAATTATTTATTCCACAGAAGTTCACTCAATATTTGATCACAAAAATAACTAAGTCAGGTAGTGACTTAATACTCCCAGTTAAATAGGGACTCGCACCACTTCCTTGCTAGCCTGAAAGATCCAGAATTAAGACTCTTCCAGGTCAATAAAGAAAAAGGAGAATCCTTTTACAAGTCTTTGTCTTAGCTGTCTTTTCTCCCAGAAAGAAAAGGTGATATATTTGGGTCTGCTTATTCTGGAGAAGGACTTCTTAACGCTTCTCACATCCTTTCCCTTCTAAGGACTCCTGCCATCCATGCTCCACCATGATTTGCTGGAACAGCAAATACTTATCTAGTCCTAATTCATCAGAAGTTCCATCACATTTAAGTTGTTTCAAAGAAATACACAGTGAAATAGGGCTGTTTACTCACCTTTGGTGGAGATGTTACCCAGATTTAGGATTTTTGAAGACTTGCTTCCCATCTACCTCAGCAATTTTATCCATGTCTTGCCAGCCATTAATATTTGTAGTGAAAACGAATGTGGAAGGAACTGATTTTTCCAGCCAATGATGGTAATATGTCAAAACACCCACATGCTTGACAGAGGAGAAGATTGAGAGGGATATTCAGGTAGCATTGCCTGGCTGATAAAAATCTGCAATACATTAATGCTAGGGAATAAGGGAGAAATAAAACATTAAATGGCAAAAGGATGGAGACACCTTCAGTAATTTTATCTCTTTCAGAGATTATAAAGACTGAATGCCTAGAGCCAGGAAAAACTGGCTCTCTCTTTCTAGCTGACTGCCTGAGCATTATTCTCCTGAGCACACTCCAATACCTCCACTTCCAGATGCAGCCTTGGGAAGCTGCACCACTCTGACTGATTCTTGTATCATCACAGCTCCTCAGAGATTTCTCCCCCTTTTACTCACTTCACTGTCTTCTGTGACGGTGCTTTTATGGGTTTATACATTTATAAGGGTTTGATATATAGTTTTGTTAACTTTCATATATACTCTCTGTAAATAGACTGTTCTAGTCTCCCCCCCCCTTTTCCCATTTGGTTACTCCTGACAATGTTATCCCTGCCCTCAGTCGTATCCCCTCCTCGGACTCCTCCTCCCTTATTCCATATTTGTATCCCAGCTCCCCCCTTCTTCTGGTCCTTTCCCTATCAATCTAAAGTTACTCGGTCCTGGATAGGGTTGAGTAGAAGGCCTCTGGCTTCTGCCCCCGTCTGTTACCCCCAGATCCCACCTTCCTTTGTCCCTAGTTGGTGTTTTACTTTTCCCCTCCTGTCAATCACACCCCCTAGAAAAGGTTGAGCCCGAGGGTCCTGGGTGCTCTCTGCAGTAGGCTCCCATTGGGACCAAACCCCCAATAAACTGAACTCTGTTCTACCTACTCAGAGAGACATTTTCTGCTTCCTTTAGTAAGCAGTGGCTACAGGTCCTTCATCCTGGAGTGCTGATTAGGTAAAGGGCGAACTGACCACACTCAAGAAGCCTCTTGCGAGGTGTGTGGCAGGGCGTACCACCTAACTAGTGGCTCCAGAGTCGCCGGAGTGCCCGAGCTCTAAAGTGGAGAGACTTTGGTGCTCTGGTGCCCAGATATCTGCCACGAGGCCCTCAAAGGTGGCTGCGAGCAAGCCTGGGCTAAAGCAGGGTCTGAGGAGAAGCCACCAGAGAAGGCACAGTAGCAGTCTTCCACTGCACTGTCAATACTCCCCCACTTTCCCACCTGCCACTATGCTGAAGTTTCCTTGCACAAGCACACACAGCAGCCCCTTTTAGCCAGTATCTTGTGTGACAAGAAGCTTCCCCACTCTTCTTCCTCCCACTATGGCTGAGGAATGTTTTGGACCCTTGTGAGGAGCTCCCAGTGAGAGCCTGCTTCCTCAAAGGCTGCTCCCAAGGGTGTGCAAGGGTAGACCAGCCAGGCCAGCCACCCTCCTGGTGTGCAGCAGGGACAGAAGCTGTGTGAGCTCAAGCACCAGTGGCACGCTCAGCTGAGACACGAGTGCACACACCATGCCAACAAGACACTCTGGAATGCTCAACAGTGCCACAGAGCTGCTAATCTGTCCCACACTTATCCCTGCTCCACCACACCTACTCACTGTCCCTCTTCTGGGGATTTATTTTGCCCACAAAAGTCGTTGTGGTGGTGCATTTACCTTCACTCCTCCTCGAGAGCGACCTATGCTGTGAGGAGGCTGATGGGAAGTACTGGCAGCAGGGTGGGCAGCAGAGGTTGGCAGTGGTCCCTCTCCTCAGGAGAGCTGTGGAGGGAGCCAGTTCTCACACCCTACGAGCACGGGTGAGGGCCAGGCTGCCCTATAAAACACAGCAGGGAAATCAGGATGAAGCACCCCTTTGAGGAATTCACTCAAGTTCAGACCCCTCAGAGTAAGTGAACTTCAGTATACAAAACAGATCTCAGCAATCCCTAGCAATTCATTTGAAGAGACTCGGGAATTTGCAGACAATGTATGGCAACAAATCTTGTTTTCTTGCTAAGAGCAAAGCTTAACTATTCCTTCCTAGCATTTTGTCCCCTAAAGCGCACCACTGCATTACTATAGACACTGATGCAAGTTAATCCAAAGCAGTTTGGAAAAATAAGTGAATAAATAAAAAGAGCAGAGATTATTGACTGCTTTCTTTTGACATCTGTTTTGCAGATTCTTTTTCTTGTCAGTGCTTATAAACTGCGCTACCTATGAAGAGGGTTTTATATAGGTGAAATCAAATTCAATAGAATAGCAGAAAGGAACACTGTGCTGAGGAACTGGATAATACCATATAGATTTCAATAAATCAGGTCATCATCATTTTATAAAAGGTATTCTTATCCTCAATATTGTGAATTTAGATCTGTTTACTTTGATTATTGAAAACTGGCCTCAGATCTAATATATTTTAGAAGCAATTTCTTCCTTTTTTCTCTACATAAGCAGCAAGATCTAGAGGTATAACCAAGGTCAGCTGCAGGCAGAGACTAGGTAGATAATGAAAAGGGCATTCACCTGTTAGGGACAGCAGGATGGATATGGTTCTGGTGTCCATTTTGTCTCTCATAGAAGGTGAACTTGCTATAGCTGCCCTTGATGCAGAAGCTGGAGCAGGTAAGCTGCTGGCTATTCCCAGGAGAGGTAGCTCTGCCAAACAGCACCCACTACTTGCATCATCCCTGTGTTAGCAAAAGGACAGTGTTTTGTCCTTCTCTGCAATGGTAGCAACCACACTTTAACTACTGATGATGATGATTAACAAAAACACCAAGTTACCTGACAGCAGAGGAAAGGGAGTACACAATAGAAGGAATAAAAGAGATTTTATTTTAGCTGGACAACAGAAAAAAAAAAGTAGTAGAATTTCATCTCAAATAGCTTTACATCCTAATAAAACCAGCATGAATTCAGACAGTATGTTTGAAATCACTGACCATCTGAAGCTTTTTTTTGAACTTAAGTCTATGTTATTTATTCATATTCTCTATGCATAGTGAGAAATTACTGCAGGTATCTAAGAGCAAAAGAATCCAACCACATAAGGGACATAACCATTTCAATGCCATAGTTTTAAACAACAAACCTACTAAACACCAAAATATAATGCTGCATGTTGATTTCTTTGCACTGAAGAAGTTTATTTACTTTAGGATTATGAGTAAAGCACTCTCATTCCTTTTATATTAGGCAAGACTCTTTTTGTTTTCAATCAAAACCAGTAGTTGCCATAGTTGTATAATAGATAATACAATTCCCCTTGCTTTTCTCCATTTACAAATAATTTTTTATGTTCAGCCCTATTCCAAGCCAAGGACGATAACACACCTTAAGACAACAAATAAGGTAACTTAATTAATTAGGGAGTGTTAATCAGAAGTGTCAGAAAGTAGACATTTACATCTACTTCACAAGAAAAGGGAAAGTCAAGGCAGAGACATAGAGTGATTCTCCAGCTGCCATCCAGCCCTCAGATTCTCCACATGCACCATGCTCCACTCCTGTCCTTCATTTCAAAGTTTTCCCAAAATCCAACCCTCTGACCTGATTTCTATACCAGAGGTTTGTCATGGTTTGACTCTGACTAAAAGCCGAGAGCCCACACATAGATCTAAAATTTCTCAGAGNTGCAGTCATTCACGTGCCAGCTGCTCAGCTGCTTCAATGTGGGTTCTTCCAGGCCACCAGTCCTCCCAAGAAATGCTACTCAGCGTGGATCTCTTCTTCCCACGATCCACAGGACTCTATCAGGACTTTGCTCCAGCAAATGTCCCACAGGATCACAGCCTCTCTCCTCCAGCACTTCAGCTCCGCGCAGAAATCTTCCAATCTTTCCACTGATGTGCTGCGAATCTTTGCTCCTATGATCCTCCACAGTTTTCCTGGGGCCCTATTCCAGTGTTTAAGGCATCTTCTCTTTCTCCTCTCTCTGACCTTGGTGTTAAACTCCTCACCCTCCTCTCTCTTAAGCGGCCATGATGTTCTGCGCCGCATTTTTTTTTTCCTCTACTCCTTCTTAAATATGTTACCACAGAGGCGTTGTTGCCTGACCTTGGCTAGCTTAGAGCAGAGAAAAACTCTAGCAGCTTCTTAAAGAAGCCTCTCTCCTAGCCCCCCCCCCAGCTAATAAAAACTCTGGCTACTTAAAACCACGACAGGTTCAAGCACAAGTGAGGATGACTTGGTTGCACTCCAAGGGAATACAGCTCAGGTCAGTGAGGAAGGGGAGAGTTCTGTGGGCTGTTTCAGGTGACTGATGTGTTGTAAACAAAGATTATAGAAATCCTAAATCTGAGGAGGCACGCGGCTGTTAACAGCAGGCAAACAGGGAAATATGTTTCATGACTCATTTTCTGTCTGTGTTACTAACAAAGCTCTGTTGTGTTTTCAAAGACACAAAGCATTTTCATGGATATGAGTGAGTGTATAAAGGGAAAAGTCCACAGCTACAAGATTACTTGTTTTTAAAGTCTTAAAGATATTTGAATTTCAAGATTTATCTTCCTTTTTTTATATGGGGAAATCTAGTAAGAAGACAAGGAACTGAAGACACAGATCATATTGTACTTAGCTGGTGACAGAAGCAAGAAAGATAATTTTCAAAATATTTCCTCCTTCTTATCCCAATACAAGTGTCACACTGATTCTGTACTTGAAAATTTTTTTCGTTCTGAACTCCTTAGCTTATAGTCCAAATCTAAAGCAAGTCCAGGCAAGGATTTAAAGAAATCCAAACTACATAATTTTTTTTTTTTAAAGAATGGGAAATCCTATATATTTTTCTATCATAATGCAGATAAAACTGTTGGAAGGAGCAAAGGAAGGAATAAGAGAAGGGGAACAGACAAAATGAACATAAGCACATTCCAACTACCATTTGGAAAGCTGACCCTGCCCTTAGAAGTTAGGATGAATGCCAGAAGATTGTTGGGATTAGGCTTTACCACAACACTTCCAGAAACAGCCCTTCAAAGTGTGCACCTTCTTACAGATTGCAAAGCAGTGGTAGGTCAAGATGTCACAGCAGATCATAGCATTGATCTGGACTGAGGTATTCAAGTGAGAAGCCAAGCAAACTGCAGCCTCTAATTACTCTGCACCATGTTATTGGGACTTAACCAAATGGTTTTGCTTAAGTTTGAATCCCTCTGTCACATTTTCTTAGTATTCAATCACTGTACTTCATTCACATCAACAAGTAGCTGCCTCTTAACATTTGCTCTGTATATTATGATGACTGATTTATTTTGGATGTTCTCTCCAATCCGAACATTGAATGAAGAAGTCTGTTTCTGCAAATTCCCTGTGGAAGGTTTTCAAAGTCAAAGGGTCTCATGTCATATCACCATCATAAAAGCTCCTCTACGGAATGTTTCAATGCCATTCTGTTTTGTAAAACTGCATCACAGGTTTGGTCCCAGCAGAAAACAAACATCTTGAAGAAATCATTCAAATTCCTGCAAAACCTCCTGTTCCCAAGCAGTCAGTTCCAAGGCCATGACAGCACCAAGAAGTAGCAGGCAACTGGAATGGTTTCTACTAAAGTGTTAATACAGAGTGCAGCAAAATCAACACTGGCTGACTCCCACCAGTTCAGACCATTCTCTCCCTCAACAAAGCCTAAGTTTCATCTGAAGGTAACAATATACTCCAGTTTTATATTCTGCTTAAAGATAGATTCTGGGCAGATCATGTTGAAAAATAAGATAAAGAAGCAGAAGGTCAAAGAGCAGAATAAACTGCAGCATCCTACACCCTACAAAGTAAACAGCAGCACAGGAATACTAAAGCAAATCTCAGCCTGGTCTAAATCAGTCTGCCAGAGAGATGAGCATCCAGTAGAACCAAAATACAAGTGATTAAGGTGGTGATTTGGATAAGACAATGAGGAATCAATCTCTGTTCAGAATTTCTCTATTTACAGCATATATGGGTGTCTGACATATTGCGAACATAACAGAGCAAAGTGACCCAGGCTTGCCCAGCAGTGTAATTTTTTTTCTCACATTCACCCTCCAGTTCCCAGAGCATAATAGCAACTTCTTCTATTTTAGAGAAATCTTCTAGTTTAGAAATTTCTTTGCAAGTCTAGAGATGAGGAGGAAAAAATATTTCACAACCTTTTCACAAAAGAGAACAATTTTTTTGTTGTTTTAGAAAAAAGACAAGCATATCCCTACACATTGTCAATTACTTGTGTACTAAATAAGGAAACTGTTCAAGTGGTTCTTGTTAGGAAAGCCAAATATAACAACCCCTTTAATTATAGCCTCTATAGCTAGAGGAGCAATAATGCATTGCAAACCCTTGAGAAAATGAGAGTCAGAATATTTTGTATAAAATGCTACTTAGAAGGAACTTTCTCCCTGTCTTATATCAGTAATCTACCAGGAATGTAAAAAATACAAGAAAATAGGAATTAAAAGACAAAAAAAAAAAATAGAAGTGTTGATAAACAGCATGCTATCAAGATGAGTGGAGATGAGTGGATGGATTAGCAGGCAGAAATCCCTTAGACTGATAAAAGAAACATTTTTTTCCTTCACAAACAACTCCCCCCCTGACATTTCACCCTTCCATTTGATATACTGATTTGTAGCATTCCTTCATTCATCTGGAGTCTGATGAAATCCATTGTATGGCCTATGAACAGAGTAATACTCACAAAGAGCAGACACTGGAGTGGTGTTGAGTAATTTCCCAGATAAATGGCTTTTCATGACCTACAGGTAACAGTAACCTGTCACAACTTGAATAATATGAAGTAGCTGTAGCAGGGCAGGAATACAATGACTGGATAATAAGAAAAACTTCTTCATGGAAAAGGTTATCAAACACTGGAATAGGCTGCCCAGGGAAGTGGTTGAGTCACCATCTGTGAGGGAAGATAATGCAGGTACCTCAAAATGCCAGGATGGAAGTGGAAGGATTTAGGAAAATTTATTTCCAAGGTGAGAACAGTAATAAAACATAACAGTGTGTACACCGGTCATGAAAGAACACCCTGCTTTTCCCTCTGTGGGCCTTCTTAATGCCTTGCCACCCTCATGGGAGCTCTGAGGCTGTCTGTGAAAATCGTCTTTTCAGGGAGTTAGCTCCTCTGCAAGGCAGGAGAAGGAGAAACATCCATACTCTGGGATGTTTCTCTGAGAAAGAATGCCTCTTCCAGGCAGGAAAGATTCCTAAGCTAAATGAGCCTTAACTCCTGAGCACACTTCAATACCCTGGGGGTATTTAAAAGTTGTGTAGATGTGGCGTTTTGTGTGAAGGACTGAAATGTTGTTGATGTCTTAAACATTGTGGAAATCATAGAAAGCCTTTTTGTCGAGACAGCAACTGCCTGCCCATTATGCTTCCTGACTGGAATTTGGACTGTGAAGGGGAAACTTGAGATAACTGATCACCTCAGGTCTGAGGAGAAGTAAACAAGACTCATTGGGTGGTGGAGGAGAAGGGGTTTGGGTGTGTGATGGCAAAATTTCTCCTCACAGAGTAAACCCCCCTGCTCTGGGAAAACCACGTACACACAGGGACATTCACAGGAGAGGCAACTGAGAAGGTCATAAACCACCAAAGGTCACAAACACCCAAAGCGCCCCCCAGACTCATCCCTGAGGCCTTCCCCCACCAGAGTCCTGCACGTGATCCAAGTGAAGCAACAAATCCAGATTCTGTCCAAAAAGATTGCAAAGCTTCCCCCCACCCGCCAGGGGAGGTGTCTGGCATATATTATGCACTGAACGTATATTAATCCATTGGACTCTATGTGTTTGGGACCCTCATCACCAAGAAGACCAGAAAAGACCCATGGGACACCTCTGAGTTCCGCAGAGTAGTGATGCTTTTTCTATTAATCTCTGTCACTCTCTTTCTTCCTCCCCACCACCCTTCTGCCTTTTGCTATTTCTCTCTCTCTGCCTCTCCCTGACTCACATTTAAGATCCATACTATTGACTTTGGCATGTGCTCTCATTTGCACCTTAGTTTGGGCAGAGGCATTACTAGCAATTTCGATAATTGGACCACCACACTTGGGGACGTGGTTTAGTGGTGGATTTGGCAGTGCTGGGTCACCATTGGACTTGATGATCCAAAATGTCTTTTTCAATCCAAATGATTCCATGATTCTATCGACTAGAAACATTAGATTGCAAAGCTAAAGGCAAGATGAGAAATGCATTGCTCAGAGTTTAGCTAGAAAGGTAACAGCAATATCATTTTTTGAGAGCAAAGGTAGTTAGCCTTCCCCATGGAATGAAGTGAGGTGATGAGTGTGAGGAAGAAAGAAAAGAGATACAGTAATTTCACCCTCAGGAGAAGAAAGTCTGGTTGCAAAGACAAGTAAACATATCTCCTGTGAACAACATGGATTTTAATATGCCACAAACCATGTGTCCATATTTCTGGAATCTAGTAGCAAAATGAATTGTAGCCTCATGAATCGTAGCTTTTATGCTCGTCTTTGGGTATTTTTGTAGTAAGGGACCTACAGGTCTGAGGACTAGGACCAGAGCGATCACTTTGAACAGAACATTTACTCATTTTCATTACAGTTTTGCCCTTTACAGATTAGCAATGAGAGTTCGTTCTGCTGTGGAATGGTCACACCTACTGAAAGAACATTTTAGGTACATTCCTGGAAGGGCAGATGCAGAATCTGGGAATGCCAAAAGTGTTTCTCTCTGGGGTTGTAGCGTAGCAGAAAGGAACAGACAAATTCTGTGTGTTTTTTCTCAGGCATATTTTAGGTGTGTTATGAAGGCTGCTTTGCTTGTACTCAGGTAAATGCAAATGGAGATATTTATTAAGTTCAGCAAAAATGGTTCTGGGAAGGTTTCTTTCAATACATACTCTTCTCTAGTACAGTTGTGAACTCTTAATGAATTTCCATGCAAGGACCAGAGATAAACGGTGTTTGACAACCAGAGGTATCAGACTAGACAAGATTCATTCATACTGAAGTAGTTCCTCATAATGTTCAAGCAGCTCTCTCAAAAGCACTCTTCTTCCTCTAGGAAAACATCCCTTATGGGTAAAAATCCCCTTCAGAATATATCTTGATGGGTCTCCTCAGAGCAGAGACAGGGGTATCTGAGCCTCAGCTATGACTTGGTACCTATCATTATACTTGTTGAATTTAATAGAAGCAGCCGTGTTAGCTGCCAATCTTTTTTACAGGTAGTTATCTATATCTTCATGTTGTCCAGTGTATCAAGAAAAGGGACATGAACATAGAAACAACTTTCTGTCACAGACTCAGCACTAAGGAAGCTCCAGTGTCTGTTTCTACAATAATACTCTCTTCCTATGATGTTAGATACATCACATTCTTAGGTATGTGTGGGTTTGGTCATACAGCTGTTAAGAAATGTTCTTCCAAGCTAGCCCATGGCAAAACTGACAGTGGGGTGCCAGTGGAGACATAGCTAGTTACTACAGTGTAGGAAAGAAGATTCCATTTTTTTCTTTAAAAAAGCTGTTAAAAGTGAAGACGAAGTGGATCAGATCAACAACAGCTTTAACCCAGTAATTTGAATGCTGTACCTCTTGTAAACATGCAGGTAATTTGTGTCAGCATGGTCCAGTATGTTAGAATGGAGACTAATAAAACTAGATATAGAAGAGTAAAACTGTCAAGGTAACTTACAGGAGTTAAACTGTCAAGATAAGTGTACATTAAGTCCAACCTTAACACAATGACTTTTCTTCTTACTCTTGACAAAAATTCATATTTTTCAGCACAGAGATAACATTAGAGATGCTTCTTTCTTCTTTAGACCAAGGAAGAGGTTCCAGGGCAGCAAATTAGTCCTGCAGTTGTACCTCCAGTTTTAGAAAGCATCTAAAATCAATGTTAGAGGCTCATCCATGTGAAGGCAGAGAGTGTGGATTTAAACGGAATTTGCTGAATGTTAAAGCACCGATTAGTTCAGTAACATGCAAGTCTAAATCTTGCATTCACTCCACCAGAGTTTCAGGGGGAAATAACCAAAATATTTTCAAGAAACTACAGTTTAGAAGTTCAAAGCTATTGGTTTTTCATCTCAAAGGCTTGCTGGCACAGACATCATGCTGAGCTTCAAGCCTGGGTGTCTAAGTAGAAACAGTTACCAAAAGACAGATTTGAATTCTTTGTTTGCATATACCTGTGTCCCTGCCCCGTGTGGTGCTGCCCTGTGTCCCTGTCCTTGTCCCACAACACCCACTATCCCCTGGCTGTAACCTCACCAGCGGTTCGCCAGTTCCATCTGCTGCACCACAGCTGTAACTACACTGAGAAACACAGGGAAGGAAGTATTTTGTCTGGGTAATTTGTTTCTGTTTTATAGTGTTATCGTTCGTTCTATTTTGTTCTCTCTATATATATATTTAGCAAAGAACTATTACTTTCTTTTTTCTACATTTTACCTGAGAGTCTCTTGATTTCAAATTTAAATAATAAATTAGAGGGACGGGTTTCTACTCCATTGCCCCCTCCCTTTAGAATACAGTGTCTTAAAACCATGACACAGCCATACTGTAAACATTGCTTACTAAAGGCAATATGTTCTATACTCGAGCAACAAACCCTAACAAAACCAAGGAAAGCCAACAACTATCCAAATAACAGTGCAAAACACTGGTTTTATGGACATTAATTTCTTTGGATATTTTACATATTCCATGGCTTGTAAGACTAGTGAGACTAGAAACTCGACAGCTCATTGCAGAATTATTGTGAGACAGGTTTGAGATATAAGTCTACCTACCTATAATAAGCAAAATATAGCTGTGCTTTCCTACGTAGAAAAGGACATATCACCAACAAATAAATATTGGAGAGTCTGTACACATAGTAAGAGGCATGCAAGCAACATGATGAACTTGTCCCTCATTCTCAGATGAAGGCCGGTGCATTTCTTTTCCAGTATAGTTCATCTGAAAAAGAAGCTGAAATTGTACACTGCAGCTCTTCCTGTAGGGACCTGGAACCACTCAGTTAGGACACCAGCCATGCAACCTCTTTTCAGCATATGCACATTTTGAGAAGTTATTTTTAAGGAAGCAAAATCACTTTTATCACATTTACCCTGCAGCACTGTCTCCTTGATAGTTAACACTTGTGTAAGAAGGACTTTACATCCAAATGGTTATCCTCCATCCTTCATCCAGGTAGTTAAAACGAGAGGTGGGGAAGACACAGGGAAAAAAAAACAACAAAGACGTTTGGAAATCTGGAACTAAGTCTAACTTGAGTATTCTTTCAGGGGAAACAAACAAGGTAAACACTGGTAAGTCTGTCCTGTTTCCTTGCAAATGGGCCGTATCACAACTTTATGCACCCTGATGAAATCCTGCTGCCCTATTTCTCTGTTCCTCACTAACAAAATGGGTATAACAGTACTGATTTGAATTGTGAGTTTAGAGTAAAGATAAATCTATTTCTAAATGTAGACAGGCTCTGAAGCTTTGATCACAAACTTTAGAACAAAATGCTAAGCTCTTGTGTAAGCCAAGAGAATTACTAGGGAGGTAAAAAAAACCCCACAACATAAAACAAAATGTTAATGGCATCTCAAATGACTAATACCAGGTCCAGCTGCACAGATAATCTCTTGAAATTGGTTCCCTTTCACGAGACAAAGCAAAGGAAATTCTCTTCAGACTGTTGCACCTGGAAAAAGGAAAGGATTGCACAGAGTCACGTTATCCTAGGCCTTTAGAAGATAATGTGGCATTTTCAGTGCAATAGCCAAATACTAGTATGCAACATGCAAATCACAAAAATCGTGAGAAGACCAGGACAGAAAGATGCTCCTCCTAAAACTACAGACATAGCTTAGGACTGGACAGATTGTCTGCTGGTGCAAATTACCAGGCCCTCACAGATAAGTGAGCCTACTTTACATTAGGGGGTGCCTGCTTCCCACATGGCGGAACGTAAAATCAAGTAGTCATCTTTATTTCATTTGGGACTCATTTTAGAAGCAGCATCTCAAATCTTCTGATTCTAACTTGAATGTTAATTAGGATATTCCAGTGCAAACCAGAGTACTGAGGCTGAGCCTCACCCCCACCTGGATGGGTTAATTTATTCCTCCTCTCCCCTCATAGTCTGTGGAACCACATTTGGATTTGTCTTCTTAGAAGACACGGAGAATTTATTCATAGTTAAAAGTACAACAGGAAATATAGGAGCAAAGTTAGATTAGTCTTTATCAAGGTGTAGGTAAAACAAAGAATACACATCTTACAGTGAACAACATTACTGTAAAATAACGGCAAATGCTGTTATTTTAGGGCATAAACTGACTTTTACTGAACCAGATACTGATCTTACTTCCAACAGCAAAAATACAGTAACTTTAAACATTGAACAAGCTTCTTCTCCCCCTTTGAAAGTGAGAGCTCTTTTTAAATTATTTTTATTTAGAAATGAAGCTACAAAGATGAGGAGAGATGAACAGATATCTCTGTTCACCTCTGACATTGAGAGCATTCTTAACACTTTTTGTAAGTTACATCCTCCTATTGATTCAAATTATTATGCTTGATGGTATGACATAGAAGAAAGCAGAGTTCAAGAAGGGACTGTACACCAGGAGGTAGGGGTTTTGCTTCCAGTTCAACAATCCAGGAATCCAAGTAGCTGGAATTCAATTCTGAATTAATCAGCCCAGTTAAGTCTCCTGAAAAGCTTCCTGGCCCCCCACTTGCTGTGCACAGAGACTTCCATGTGCATCTGGCTGCCCAAGATTAAAGTGCAAAACTAAATGAGCACTGAAGTGTCTCTGCTATTCCATGATCCAGACACGCCACCCTGCAAGGGCACACCAGGAGCTGGATGCAGTCCAGCACATACATCAAGTTGTGTGCATGCAAACCCCAGGTAAGGAGCTTGGACATGGGGGGAACACCAGGGAATCTAAACTGCTTCAGTGTCACTGCTGCATGCCCAGCAATTAATTAACTCCAACCAAAGTGGAAGTGAAAGACCAAAGAGGAAAATAATTAAGTAAGAACCTAATTTGCATGCTGAATCTCACTCATGTTCCTACCTCTGAGACACCTTAATTTTCCATGTTCTCCCACGTCTCTAATGAAACTCACCCTCAACCCATGAAAATTTGAATGTGCATCTTTACCTGTCTCCACTCTGATACTCTTTGAGCTGGAACACAGAAACCTACCTCTCCAGGGCCAAACCCAGTACTCGGGTCACATTGCCAATCCACGTGCATCCCTGGTTTTGAGGACCATAATTTGTGGCAGCCCTCCAGTCCAGCCTGACTCACCCCAAATACACAAATCCTCTCCCTCTTCTAATTCAGCACCTGCTGCTTTTGCACAGTAGACGTTAATTCTACAAGACATTCACACGAAAGGGAAAGGTGTTGCCTGTATTCCCCACGGTCACCCACCTCCCAGAATGGATTTTGGTGGCACTCCCTGCCCTCAGGCTCTTCGTGCAGGATGAGGCGCCAGATCCAGCTCCTGCCCTCCCCATTCCCACCTCTGGTAGCCCCAAAACTCCACCATGTGTCACCACTGATGGCAGAGTGCATCAGAAGAAAGGGCACTGTGCAAAAAGGGGGTGTTATAGTTTTAGCTGAAGGGAATTTTGTTTTCATACCAGCCACACAGCTTTGGGATGGAGGGACAAGCTGAGAAAGAGAAAAAACCCTGAGAGAGAGCCATTAACACTTAACTGCTTCTAGCTCAGAAGCTTAATGACAGGAGCTACCTCCTTTGCAGCAACCAGCTGGGACAGAAAGCTCCCCACCTGCACCGTCCCTGCTCAGAGCAGGTCCACCTCACATCTCCATCTTCCCCAGTTCCTGTGCTGGACAGGAGCCTCTCAGCTGTCTGAGCTCCAAACTGGGACCCCCCCGTGTGTGTGGTGAGCTCCGCTGCTGCCTCAGTGCCACACAGCACTGACACACTGCAGGCAGAGCCAGAACCAGACCCTGTCCCTGCCCGCCCTCTGCCACCACCACTGTTGACACAAGGCACCACGGTGTCAGCTGCTGCTACCCACTGACCGTGGGTGAAATTACACTGAAGGAAAGCCCACTGGTGCCACCCTCTCCCCACAGTCGTAACCTGCATCAAAGACAGTCCAGTTTTCACTTTCCCTGAAGGGAGACTGATTTGCGGGTGATAGTTGTCTTTGTTATTGTTGGGCTATGTTGTGCTATTTTATTCTCTTTTTTTTTTTTAAATAAAAGCTGTTATTCATTTTTCTACATTTTCCCTGAAAGTCTTGTAATTCAAATTAAAATAATTTGGAGGGACAGGTTTCTGTTCCAGGAGGTCCCACCTCCTGGCATATATTATCTTAAGCCAGGACAGAGGGGGGGCACAGGGAGGAAGCTGTCAAGCATCCAGAGAGAATGCTGGGAAAATAAATGTAAAGAACCTGATGGTCTTAACCCACATCACACAGAGCACCTGCAACAGAACTGGAGGTGCCACCTGAATTCCCAAACCCTGGCTATAACATCCTACTTCCTTTGGAGAGAGCAATCAACATCACTGTGGCTGGGAAGGGACAGTTACCCAAAGGAGAGCAATAGCAGCCTGGTCTCTGGTCTGTAGGTTGTCAACTTATTCTATTGGCAGTTAATCTGATCTGCAGAGACACTCTGTGTTAATGATTAGTGTACTGGACAGCAAAATAGATTTGGAGACATTTTGACACAAACAGAGCACCTTGTACATGGTCTTTCAAAATTTGGCATCAAACATAGCAAAAAGCAATTGTCATGTTGTTACATGCAACATTATGTATATGTTCAAGAGGCATATAATATTATGTGGATAAATTTGGGAGGAGGTACTTTTAGCTTCTCAGTAATTTTTTTACTATCAGTTAGAAAAGTTATCATTTACCTTCAAAACAAATAAAAATAGGCTTCTGGTCTGTATTTGGATTGATAAAACAGCTTGGAATATGAGTGGTTCTGGGCAAATGAATCAACACTTCTGTGAAAAAGAAAAACTGCATAGGTCTGATGTCCCATTTCCTATGTCCTGTCTGATTCATTAGCAAATTACTTCAGAGATAGAAGCTTAATTTCTGCTCACACAAATTCACGCCTATTCTGAAGGAGTGCCTTTACTCCTGTTGCCTATTTGAAAGGTCAGAATGTACTGCACTGCATAAAACTGAACTATACTTGCAGCTTAAGAAAACCATTTTGAAATAGATCTAAACTACTTTTAACCATCTCTCACATGTACCAGCCTGAAGGAGCATCCTAGCAACAACCTTTACCGTTTTTCAAATATTTGCTACTAATTATGGGTTTTTAGAAAAATAATACACATCTCTATGCTTTATGGTAAGAGGCCAAAAGCAGCCTCAAAAGTAAGCCTTAGCCTTTAATTTCAACCAGTGCCATACAAATTCTAAAATCTACATTGTAAAAGCTTACCAAAACAGTCCTCTAATTAAAGGCTCAAAAAACTTGTAAAAATTCAGCTATCGAGCATTAAAATGTAGGCTGAGAAAAAGTGTTCCTACAAGTTACCAGAGAAGCAAAATATACAAGGAAAATTAAATAAGTCAGATTCTTCTAAGCTATATGGAGATTTTGCACCCTCTGCAGGTCCAAGAAGATATAAAGAAACTACAAATATACCCATGCTGTAATAAAATATATTTTATATTTTATTTATAGGTGCTGTATTTATTTGGCAATGGCTGTTCCCGCCTTTCAGATGTTCCTGAGTCCTCTCCTTCACAAACCAAGCCACATATGATATTTATTTTTCTATTTGATTTTTTACTTAGTACAGAGGACTACCCTGCTAGCTGGGCTCAGGACACTTGCAGTGACCACAAGTTTTCTTTAGATAACATGTTTTTCTTCACTACTTACAAATATTAGAAGAAAGGGGTTTAAATGACCAAACTTTACAACATATATAGCCTCCCCTGAACATGATCCCCTTGTATTCCACTATATGCTAAATTAGATTGCCTTTCTTCTTCATATACTAGTTCATATTCTTTGTACTTCTCTGCAGGAGACACTTTTGACCATACACACACAGTAAGACTGAAAAAGCAGCAGTCATATAATTTCTTATAGAGATAAGATGATTTCAGGTAAAGGACATCTTTTCCCAATGTCACTTAGGAAGTATTCAATAAAAAGTTTCTGTATTAAAAAAAATAAAGAGGGACAATGTTTAAAGTTAATAGATATCAATTTAATCATGCAATGAAAGTTCACTGCATAAAAGTCATTTAACCTAATACACTATGACAAAAACCAATATAAATAGATACAAGAATTTAAATCACTGGGCTTGGAACTTTGCTTTCTTAAAAGAAACTCTAAATCCTCTAAAAAGAAACTCTGAATCCTCTAAAATATGAAAAGAAAAAATCTCAAAAGTGGCTGAGGAAAAAGAAAATAAATCATATTGCATTTAAGATGAAAGTGAGTTTGATGGATTTGGTAAAACCAGTTATATATTACTGTGCACCCTTATCTGATACATCTGCTTTACTACATGTTACACTGCAGCAAAAATAAACAGAGCCAGCTATTTATGATTAAAATTTGTGATGAAAAGACATACTGGACTAGTACCAAGTGTATTCCAGGGAAAGACTGCACACTACTTTTCTTGATGGCTTCAATGTGTATTTAAAACAGACACCTGCTTCCAATTGGTTTTGAAACCTCCATTGACGTCAATAAGAAAACAATGTTAGCAAAAGATCTACGATAAAATGAGCTTTAGGAGCAACTGTGCTTTTGGTTATTTATTTTTAAAGTACTTTTTTGCTTTCAGTGGGACACAGATGAAAAACACATTTATATTTACATTTACATTTAAGAGTATGACGTTCTTGCTTTCCCTGTCCCATTCTTATCTCTCTGCATCTCTCATTTCACATGTCTAATCTCATACTCTGCACCTCCTACACAGAAGAAAATCCTAAATTTTCCCTTGGCTTCCCCTGTCAGTTACAATTCCACTTTCCTCCCGATTTACTAAAGATCAGCAATAAAATTCTCTTAAAGCACTTTTATCAGGCTAAAGAAGAATTCAGAAAATTTAGATGATAATAGGGACTAGGTGTATACATTGCAAATAAATTTTCACAACAAAAGACCTAAAAGCATAATGTCTTCTTATTAAAAGCTCACAGGTGACATCCATGTAATGCTAATATGCTATAGGGACCACACAAAAACATTAGGAAGGTTTGACCGTAAGTCCAGCTAAAGAAATAGCGTTGAGATCAAGAATAAATTATGCCAAAACTGAAGGAAGAATGCTAGGGAAAGATAGGGCCTGTGATCTTCATTCCTTTGTAACAGAGAGGGTTTTTCAAGCTTTCTTATATTTCTAACATAGAAAAGAAGCATAAAACCACTTAAAATGACCTAGTAAAATAATTTCCTTAGGGGAAAAACCCCCAGTTTTTCTCTCTTCACTTAAAATACAGTTAAGATGGCTGTTTTTCCTAAAGCTATTTAACGGGTGGATTCTTTTTAATGGGATTGTTAATATAGTCCAGCTTTGTTAATAATTTGATTTTTAAGAAAATAAAATTGTCGTTATACCTGTCCTGAATTGACTTCAGCACGTGGTTGTCTTCTCCTGCCAAATGATATTGCAAAATTCCATTCAGAAACTGATCTGCAGAGAGTCACAGAACTCTTTCTTTTTACCCATATACACCAACAGTGTTGAAGATTATGTTAAGAAAAAGTCTACAGATGAACAAGAAAACAAAAATTTAAATAACAAGTGTAACAGCTTAAAAGATGCCAACAACTCTGTTTACATAAATGTGGTTACTCACCATTTTTAAGTGTGTGGGTCAGCACAGGCAGGCAGCTGGGACAAACACGAACTCAGAACTAAACCACAAAGAATAAATCTCTTTCCGCTGCCTCGCTAACCAGGGGATCCCCAAAGCAACACCTGGGCAGAACACACAAGAGGAGACCAAGGCACCATCAAACTCGGTCCATGCTGGGGGATCTCTGGCCTGTTGTTCACACAGGTTTATCAGGTTTATTCCCAGCTGCAGGGTCACGTGAGCATATTTACAATTGCCAGTCTTCTGCTCCCTCCCAACACCAAGCGTACCTCCCTTTGGAAACAAGTGCACCTATTTTATTAAGACTTAATGTAAATATCTTCTCAGATAATTTGTTGGATGCCACCCAGGCATATCTGTTTCTTTATACTTGGAAATAACTGCCTAATGTTGAGCTGACAATCACTGTCAATACTTTGGAGGGCAAAGAGCTGGACTGCTGCTGGACCAGTACATTTCCTCACTGCTCACAACTTCCCTACAATATATTCCATGACCAGCCACCACCATCCCTTTTGTAGTGCTTAGCTCAGGAACTGAAAGCTGTCAAGGATCTGTATCAAAGATGATGTCTCGGCAATTTTTGAAAGCGAACTGCCATGGAAGAGCTCCAAAATTTAAAAGAGGAAATGAACGGAAGAAGGGCCCTAAAAGCAGGGGATACACAGCAATCACACTGCACAGCTGCTGAACTGGAGAAAGCCTTTACAGGATTTAGCTCAAGGTTCTTGTGAACACAGTTAAAGTATGTGCTTATGGACATTAATTACTACACAGATGAAGCACACAAAGCAAAATTGGATTAGAATCGATTTAGAATGATTTACACGGAGATTGGGGATGCAAATGAGGTGGTGCAAAGGGTAACGGTGCAAAAGGGTAACTATGCAAAAGGGCTTAGCAGCACTTAATCATTGAATAATTTAATATTTATAAAGTGATTCAATAGGATTTATCACAGTTATTACAATGACCTAATTATAGACTGAAGATAGCAACATCCATCCTGTACTTGAGAGGGTATTTGAATCAATTCACGTGCATGCACTCAGACACAGGGATATCTATATCTATGTCTATAAAGGTACATGTTAAAAATTCCCTCCGAGTTCAGTGAAATACTCATGCTGGAAGCCTTTGCATCTCTCAGTGGGCGAAGGGTGGAGCCTCAAGGAGAAGGGATATTAGCCCAGGCTCCATCATCAGTTTTTAGCAACTGTCCTCCAAGAACTGCAGACTTCAGGGCTCTCTCACTCAGAGGGAGGTGCTGGCACAACCCACTGTAGTCCAGTGGACCTCTAAGAGCCTCATTTAGGACTTAACAGGAATCTCTAAGATCATAGAGCAACCCCAAAGAGAGGGGAGCAAATACACCACTCCACTAGAGAAACAGGACACAACTTGGCTTGGGATTCAGTGGAGCTCTGATGATTCTGGTCCACTGAATTTCTAACCCTGGTCTTAGAGTTTTGGTGAAAAGTTTCACTTCAGTGTTGGTAAAATTGATGTCTTGCAACCACTCCAAAGGCAACAGCTGCAGAGAAATTATTTCAGTAAGTACTGAAAATCAACGACTTGATGATAAATTTGCGTACTGTCCAGGGCAATCAAGAAGGCAAGAATCAACCAAACCATTTCAGCTATGTCTGTCTCACACACACAACTTCCTTCACTGCTAGTGTACCACTTCCTACTGATCTTTCCAGATACATGAACATAACAGAGCAAATAAGACCTGATGGAAGTAGTTCTGTCTCAGTTAGACTTTACCTGCTGTAAGTTACTGGTGTTTGTTCATTTCTGTTTTTAGAGAAAGGCTATGCAACAATTCAGAAACATCACTTTCTGTGATTCTGTGCTATGTCTCAATCCTCACCCACCTCGCAAGAGGCTTCT
>WEIV01018842.1:31963-48580 GCA_013390005.1 Calyptomena viridis | reverse complement strand
ATGTCTCATTGTTTTTGGTTTCTTTCAACTCATGTTCACCAGGCTGTCATGCCATTCTTTCTGCATGGCCAAAGAAACTTAGTCCTCAAGTTTTTTGACCAGTAAGTTAAATTCTTTCAGAATCTTCAGTAACTTTGGCATCCATTAGGACATTCCTGTACTACTATCATGTAATTATGTGGGCATCTAATGTAGCTAAATTAGGATCTTTGTTTTGCTATTCCTCTTAGTAAGAATATCAGCCTAGATGTTACTTGGCCATACCATGCACAGTTAGCTTTTTGCGAAGTACCTTTATCTTTTGAACGCAGTTTTTTTTATTTGTGAGCATTTAACTGCCTCCAATCACAGCCTCTAGGTGTGCCTTACAACTTTCCTGCTTAGATGTTTCAACATCTTAGTATTCTTTCATCCATCAAAGACTTAGTTTCCTGCAAATTTTCAAGGTCTGAAAACTGAGTAGGAACTACATGGTAATCTGAAAAAATACCCTCCCAAAGGCAATGTCAGAAGTACACAAACATGTTGTTTGTCTAAAGGAAGCTGCCAGAACTCTTAGTGCATCAGGCACACTTCTTCAGCTGTCCTCTCAACAAGATTTCCCCTTGTAGAGTAAGAAACGTCTCAGTTCTTACCTGCTTGTTCAAATCTTTCAGGTCTCTACAAGACAAAGTGGTCAATGGACTGGTTGGTTGGTTCTTTTTCACTGTCTTCTCTTCTGTGTCTGTAACATGTAGATACTTGACCTTGTCAGAGATACTTCTATGTTCCCTTAAGGTGGCAGCAATGTTTCTAGGTTAACTGCGAAATGGTTGGGTGCCTTCACCTCAGCTCTGTACAGTGTTTATAGACTCCTTCCAAAGATATAAGGCATCTACTAATGTTTCCCCAGCTGTTTGTTCTTTCTTAGTGAGTACATGCTTTGGGATAGTATGACACAAATACCAGGGACTTCTGTCACATATTGATGGATATGTGTCCAGTAATAAAAATAAAACCTGGATAGTAAGTTCTGCATTTCAAACACTTAAGTTTTCTTGACTTTATTTTTCTTTTATGTAGTTCTACTCTTTTTTTCTTATTTTTTTTTTCAATGATACTGTAATTGCATCTCACACTAGCCTGACTTGTGTTCTCATATCCAATTTAAAATTGGTAAGTGTCCATATGTTTCGGGGCTGCCGATCCATTCATTTCCCACTATAACATTGTCTTTTCCCCTTGAAACATGCCTAGTTTTGGTACATAAGGGTTTTTACTCTGCCAGGATTAGCTAAATGAACAAAAATAAACACTCAGGGTAAATAAAAGACTCTACCTAGAAATTGAAAGATGAAGTGAAAAGAAGTAGTTGCAATCCTATGTGAAGGGACAGAGGAATCGGAAGCTCTTCTCCATCTCAAAGCAGAATAAAACCCTGAACAGATCAGAGAAGTGAGGCCACTTCTACAATAGAATCTCTTCTATTGTAGGTGGCAAGATTAAACAGTGAGTGGGGCTTGGATATCACTACAAAATCACAGGAAGTTCTACATGTGGCTTCTGCCACAAACACAGAAGTTTCTTAAGCCCATTAAACAGAATTTTGTTTCAAAACAATGAAAGTACACATATAAGAAAAATTCCTAACATTGGAATGTTTTGAGCTTTGGCCATACTGGCAAGTCTGTCTGCAGTGTAAGAACTGCATGTGCAATACTGACACCAAACTTACTGTCATTGTGGAAAGAACAGTAACTTTTGGTAAAAATTGTCTGAAAATTACTCTCTGTAAAACATTTTTTTTAGTTGTTGTAATTATGAAATTAGTGGCTTTTATCATATGCCTTTCTGTTATATGAGTTTAGAGATAATTTATAGACATTAATGTAGATTAGATTTGAATTCATAACCTACAGCAAACACTGTTTTTTAGCTTAGGAGTTAAAGGCTACTAATTGTTGCAGAATAACAGCCTATGTGAAAATATGGAAACATTAACAATTACTCATTTGTCTAGTTTTTTGCCAGATTTTATCCTTCTGCTTGGTAGAAAGAGCAATTCATTTTTTATCAAAGTGCCAAGGATCTTTAGTCTTCTGGTAATGCAAGGTAGTCCTGAGATTCATCAGACTGTCAAGCTTGTGAATCTTAGCTGCATTTAATAATTCAAAAAGGAAGTTTCCTGCATCTTTGCAGCAAAAGATGAGGTCCCTACTATTAAAGTATTCAGTATGTGAAAGATTGAGTTTGAAATAATTACTGTTTAAACATTCATTGGATCAAAGCTACAAATAGTTTAATTTCTTCTACCAGTTACAATATGTAATCGTATTTGTAACTATATCCTTTATTTGATAAATTTTAGGATTTTAGACAATTTTCTGTATCAGATAATCTTGTCAGTACATTAAGCAGCACATTTCAGCCTCAGCTGCTTTTTGACAACAAATTGATACTTGTTAGCACCTTCTTGTATTCCGCTATCAATTATGCAGACATGTTTTCCCAAAACAAAGCCAGGCATGGAGCGTAATTTGTGAAATACGAATAATTTCAGACAGACTCAGCAGCCTCTATAACTAAAGCACATTTTGACAGCACTGTGATCAGCACTAGACAAAAAATGCTGTAAAGCAGTGGAGTGCCCTGCACTCTTTACCTCAAATGAAGGTGATGTGACCGAATCTGTGCTTTCATAAATCTGTGTCAAATGTCTGCTCTGAGTGTCAGAAGTCGAGAAGGAGAAAGTAAATGTATATTGGTTACAAATTTCTGTAGAAGAAATTATGATTTTCTGAGAGGGCAGTTTTTTGGACAATAGCTGCTTAGTTATTTTCACAAATATGCAATAGTATTTGTAAGGCAATACAGCTATATAAGAGCCAAACCCTCTTAAACTAGAATAAACATGGAATAAGTGAATATGCTTTATTTTTGTGAAATGCTTGTGTTGTTGGAGCTGCAAATCCTTTATAAATGTATGTCCCCTTTTGTGTTCTTTTCTAACACAGAATGAAAGTAGCTTGGCTGTTACAGTTGAGAGGAGACAAATGAGTTGTCCATTTCAGGTTTCCTCAGCACTGGAGAAAACAGTGACAAAGGACAAAGCTGGACGAGTCACTCCAGTGACCTGTCAGTCCTTCCCAATTGCCCGTTTTCCTATGGGACCTTTCTTCACATGGCTGGAAGCACATCTGCTTTACACTTTAATCATGAGGCAGTTGGGCTGCAGGGAAGCTGGTGATGTGCCAGTGGGTGTCGTGTGTCACAGGCCATGTTGAGATAAATACCTGTTTTGTGATAAAACCCTGGAAGTCTGTGTCTGTCCTGTAATGTGACATAGAGAAATTGAAATGTCTGCCTTGTGTGGTTCATCCAGGCCACGTGGAGCTTCCTTTCCAGGGGATAAGCATCATCTAACCTCACCTGGAGACTACTTTTCAGCCCCAAATTATTTTCTGCCAAAATTAGATGTTTTTTCTTCAAACTCTTTAAAAGCCTTGTCGGAGCTCTAGCAAACTAACCTAATTTCTTCTATCCTTTAATTCCTCTTTGAGCATGAAGGTACTAATTAATGCTTGGCACACTCATTCTTTTGTTTCTCAGTAGTCCCTTTGTCCCCTCCCCATCCCAATTTAAAAAAAACATGCGTATTCCTGGCTTCCATGAACTTCATTGCCCTATTAATTGAGAATGAACATAGATCTTTATTTTTTTTACGTGTTCACTGTTCATTTGCTCTTACAGAAACAAGAAAAGATCTCATTAGATTTTACTAAGAGGTAAAATACCATAAAAGCAGTAAACATAGCAATTTCCCATTTGTGTGCTCTTATCTCCTCAATAAATGTGAAGTAGTTTAAACATTTGTCAGAAAGTGGCGTTTTTAACCACATAGGAAAAAGATACCACTGTGAATGAACTGATATATTTCAAGGTTAGGTTCTTGCTTTCTATACAGTAGCACCTTTGTAACTACTGATGTGTAAGTATTTTGTTGTTCAGAAGTAAAGGCATTAATTTTGCTGGGTATGTCTAAGTACGTTTTTGACTCGTGTGCATTTGGTCTTCTTATAACTGTGGTTTTTAACCTCGATACACTGTATTGACAGGTCAAGTCACCATTTCCTTTATCAGCTTAGTGTATAAAGGCATGTTCAGCAGTGTCTGGGAAACACTTGACCAAAGGCGTTATGAGAACATCGGAAAGGCCCCATGGAATGATGGTTTTGGATTCATTATACCTCTCAAGGGTATATAGAAAACAAGGCAGGGACAACTAACTAAACATGATTAAAATAAAATGGCCTCATTTCTTCTGTGAAGATGGTCTAACTATGCAATAAGAGACAAATAAGTAGTGACATTACCTGTGACACCAAAATTATGGCTTCGCAATATCCCCTAAGCTCATGTAACATAAAAATATTATTGCAATGTTATATAGAGAATGCATATATGCATGCCTAATGATCTAAGTTCATAGACTAATAGGGCAGTATTAGCTCATGAACTCTAGCTTTGTGATTAAAATTGTCTGTCATGCTCTTTCTCAAAGTATTTTTCTTACTTTTAATCTCTATATCATTCCTTTATTTTGCATGTTGTGAAACTGGTTAGACAATCATAATAACTCTGTAAACCATACCTGGCTAGTTTTATTACATAGTTGTTTGTGGAGCAGCATCAGAAAATAAAAGAAAATTGTATTCTGTGTTTGTGTGCAATCACGCAAGTTATATATATATGCATATATGTAAAAAAGAATTTTGAACTTCATTAAGCCATCACATCCCCTTACTGGAACCTTTTTTCCTTTCCAGAGGTATTATAATCTTTTCCAAGATCCTGGAATGCTGTGAATTTCTTCTCTCTAGGTAGACTTCGCTTCTTTCTTGTAAGAATAGATAAACCCATTTTTCATTAGGTGACATTAATTTATGAATTTCAAACTGAACTAGGTTTTTTTTTTCCAGTAAACTTCCCTATCCCAAACCTAATTAATCACCAAATTTGAATAGATGGGAAAGAAAGTAGGAATTTAGGCCTCTCCTAAACACCAAAATCTGATTCTTATGTTTGTTTGTATTTTTAAACTGAATGTTAGGGATATTGAAGTGGAGATGATCTGTTAAGGGAACACCGTGGTGATATTTCCCTATGTGCCAGGGAAGGGCTCACCCAGGCATGTGGTTGGTTGTCATGGACAGGTTCACCAATACTCATCGGAAGCACAATAGGGACAGTGTGGTTAAAGACAATGCAGGAATATGGATGTTTATCCTGGTTACTGTGGTGCAGTGCAAAAATAGCTGGCTACACTTAAAACAGTTGCAGGAGTGTGGAACTTCATGACATCAATTAGTTCACTTTGCTAATGAGCCCGCATTGCTGTGGTACCTGCCATGCTTTATTTCAATGCTAGCTTCAGTTTGCCTTGCTGGGGGATGGATACCAAAGGAAGTAGTAAGAAGAGATGCTGTTACATGGTTTTAAGCCAAACAGAAATCCAGTTTTGACTCACACCTATTCTAACTACTCATTAAGTTCAAGTAGTTTCCACTTCAGTGGCCCATACATGGTGACTACTTGATAATCAGCCCAGTGCCCCTGAGCGAGGTAATTCTATCGAAGCAGTGATTTCAGGGAGATCATGAAAGATTTACAGCCTCCTTTATTTTAGCAAAATGAAGCAATATTTAGTAGGCACAGGAAATAATCAGTCAATCTGGATTCTGTTTGTGAAATATGTGTAACTATGTAGCAGGTCTGTTTGTGTGTTTGTATGCATCGTTACAGCTCCCTTCTGGAAGCAGTAAGAGCTATCAATAGACTCTTTCTTTGACACTGGCTATATATTCTCATTCCTGTTAAATTTAGAGATTTAACAGAGTACAGCATTAAACTTACACTAAACTAAAAAAAATTTTTAGCTAAAACTTCTATTTCAAATTATGCTAAATGTCTATGAATTACTGACATTTAATAATGAACTTCTGAACATAGGTAATACCTTAGTTTAAAATCCATCGGTCATATCATGGCAACAGGCAGCATGAGAGTAGCTACGATGCTCTGTTCATTAAATTGCCTTCATTAAAAAATTCTGCAATTAATTTGAAATGTTTTGTAATATATTGAAGTTGAGAGCTGATTATGGATGACCTTGTACCAGTAGTTTCATAGTAAATGAACTTAAAAATTATATTTATAAAACTTTAAAATTTATAAATTTGTATTTATAAAACTTGTTCCATTATCAAAGTAGAGTGACAAGCCAGGAAGTCAGTATTGATTTACCAAAATATGATAATAACAATAGAATAATTTTTAAAATATTGATGTTGTGGGTCATTCTCTCTTCACAGGCATTGTTGGTAATAAAAGTTGAAAGAAATAGCTCTTTTTATAACTAAAAAAACCTCTCCATTTTCTCAAGATTGTTTTGAGTGTAGCTAATTTACTTCCTCCCATAGATTTAAATACTAGAATTTAATAGCTTCTTCTTTTTGATATACACCATTAGACTCTTTCACAGAAGGAATATATCACTGTATATTTAAATCATGAGTCAGCAAGTCTCAGAGGAAAAATGAACCTCTTTAATGTCAAATTTCTTATCCCTTTTGGCTTGCCTGATATTCTGTATATCCAAATTTAGCATAATACGGTTTAAATTTACACAGTTGATGCATATGAAAATAAATACATGTGTGTTCATATTGAACACACATATTTTATGAGAGATCCTCTAGTAATTTCATTATTCAGTTACACTATAGATGTAGGTTTACCCAGATGGCTAATTAATCCATATCCTATATGTCACATTGTCTACTTCTACAACAGTATTTTAATTAAATCCAATTATAATCCAAGCACTACTGTGTTTTCAGATGTTTTCACATTAGACTAATTTCCTAAAATGTTATTATTTTTCCATTGTCTATTGCAGAAAATGAATCAACCATACTGCTTAGCTTTGCTTAGTTGGTATAGCCATAATTAAATCTTCAATTATTTTCATGAGTATACAAAATCTTTTCTCTGATAATTCCTTTGAGACATACTGAAATGAGTAACTAATTTCCCTAAAAAAAAATAATTATTGCCTTTTCCAAAAGAACAAGAATTTTCTCTTAAGCCTTTAAGAAACTATAGGAAAGAATTTCACCCTTTGACTTCAAGCATGAAAGAGTAAGTAGTGTTATGAGAAGGAAGAAATGGCAACTGATGAGCAAAATGTTCTGTTCAAAATTGGACCACCTGAACCGGATTGTAAGAAAGTAGTACCCAGTAAGCAGGGGTGGAGAGCTTAAGGAATGAATAGTGTTCAGTTCCTTAATTTGTTTTAAATGGGATGGAAAATTGAGATGGAAATTTGGGGTGGATCATTGCTGCAGTCAGGAGGGATTTAGCCATAGATAACAGAAACGTGGTCATGATTTTTGCTTTTTTAAAGTAGTAATTCTGAATCCAGAAGATTACAGAGTGGGTGTGTGGATGTTCTTGTCACATATAATTCTCCAGGAATTAAATTTCATTACATTTGCCTTCTTTCTTGCTCATTTGCACACACGCATGCACAGACATGAGGTGTTGAGAAGTTAAAAAACAACATAATTTGCCTTGAATGTGCTGTGCCATTTATTTATCTGATTCATTTGCTGAACTACAGGACACTTACTGCCTGCCTGCATGTTCCTAAGTTCTCCCTATCAGACATTCCAGCAGAAGGTTTCTTTCACATTTTTGCAGCATGGTTGTATAACATAGCACAGTATCATTCAAAATTTTTGTGAATCGTTTTCTATTTCAAGGCTTTTATTATGGAAAAAAGGAACATTAAAAGAAGTAATTGTAATAAAGAAATAGGACCCTGCAGTGATTTGGAATTCTAGAGAATTAGTCTTCCAAACAAAATCCAGTTCATTGGGGACAATGGAGTTTGATCTTAGCTGTTCAGAATTTTCAGCTGGTTTAGCGATAAGTTCTTGAGACAAGTCAGTTCGTCCTCTTAAAAGGCTTTGCTGCCACACTGTGGAAAAACTATTTATTCCATTTAAACTGCTGTCACAAATAGCACATAAGCTGAGTTCCTATCTCTCCTCAGCATCCACTCCACCCCTCAAATAGGACTATTTTGAATCTGTATTTCCATTTTTCAGTCTCAGTTGATTTCTCCTTTTTATGAGATGAGACGCTGATTTCTGTATTAGCAATGTAAGGTGTGTCTGAAAGGAATTTTTCATGTTTTGTGGATTTTTTGCCTTTTTTTTTCCTGTTGTTACTCTGATTTGTTTTGTTTCTTCTGTTTTCTTGATTTTAATTTAATTTTCAAAGCATTAATTCAATGACCAGAATGCTAGCCTGCTGTAATGCCCTGGTGGTAGTGCTTGATACAGATTTTAGTACAAAAGGCACTCAAAAGGATTTAATAAAAATGCCATTTCTTGTGCTAACACTAGAAGGGAAAAGTGTAGATAGTCTCTCAAATTTTCAGATGGATGGATGGGCAAAACTCACCACATAGGACAGAATTTTCCTAGACCTGAGCAGTTCCATGCAGCATTTCTACTGGCATGAGAATGTGCTGCTTCACAACCAGGATAAACCAAGATAAACATAAGCACAGGCTGGTGGTGTAATTTCTGGTGCCAAGTGGGAACTGCCCGCAGGCTCCCTGGATGTGATGGAGTGTGTGCTGTGTGGGGGATGGTACAGCCCTGCACCCTGCTCAGGTCACCTGGCAGGGGTGTCCTTATCTTCTCCATGGGCAATGTTCTCCCATTAGCACACCTGCACTTGGGATCTGGCATTTTAAATAAATCATTTTAAATAAATCATTTTACCAATCTGGCTTAAGATGGTCTCTGTTTTCTAACACTATCTAAAACACTCTCTGCATTTTACATGGGATGTTGAAGAAGCAAAGTTGTGTGACAGTACCTTAGGCAGACCAGCAATTTCTGTCATGAATCACTATTAAATTTCAGAAAAAAAAATATTGTTCTCAATACATTTTTCTTGTTGCCCTTATCACTACTTTCATTTCATATATTGTTATTTCTTTAATTTCTACAGATACTATTCTCTGTCTTCTTGTTTCTTTTGTAGTATTTTTTTTAGTTAATCTTTTTGGCTAAGCTGAATAGGAGAGGAGGAGTGCACTTCAGGTTATATGATGCTCCTCAGTGCATGATGTGAAAGTGAAAATTAATAAAGAATAGCTTTCAGACTTCATGCAAGGATTGGGTCCATTAATCATAGACTGAGCCACAGTAAACAGGTGAAGGTGAAGCTGAAGGTGACACAGTTGAGCTGTATTAATTCATAACACTTTCAAGACTTTGGTACCTACACCATTCCAAGAGTTCTTCATAGAGGCATTAAATATGAGAAGAATAACACAAAACAATGATGTGCTTTTGGGTTATAAATAATGAGATAAATGTCTGCATTCTCAAACCTGGTAAGTCTATGTACATTGTAAGCACCTCAGTATAGAAAGATATAACTATACAATTAAAATAACTGGTATAAAAAAATCTCACAGCTTTTTTTTTTAACTATAATTTTCACAAAGCTCTTTGGTGTTCATGCTTAAAAATAGAATATGTTTAACTGTCTCCTTATGGAAATAAACTTAAGAAAAATGTGTTATACAGAGAAATTATTCACCATATTACTAAATGTAGAACCTACTTACTATCTAGAGTAATGTTAAGAGATAATATTAAGGATAGAGAAAGAGTTCATGAAAAATGAAAAATTTTTTTATATGCAGATTTTTGAAGAAAGACAAAGGCTAAGGGAAACATTTTGAGTGTTAATTTGTGTATCACAGTATTTATGTTTATTAAAAAACAAAAAGAAAAAAATTTAAATGATGTTAATTTAGCTGCCAAAGGGATTCAACTCACTTCTCTGCAGCTAGAAAAGGTAAAAATAAAATTAATCTTTCTTTATTGTGAGCATGTGGGACAGTAGAATACAATAAATGCACTTTTCATATACTTCCTTCAAAGTTAAATTTTTTTTGGTAAGAGGTTTGAACAGAAGGTATTGCCATTAATCAGATGGTGTTTTGATGTATTTTTCTGGTTCTCTGTTTCATGACTGGTTCCTATGATAATCATCGTTGTAAGGTACATAAAAACAGATTGTCCTACCTGCAAAGACATGGGTAATGTTAGTTTTGGAAACAAGACAAATTTTACATGGAAAAAAACCTTTAGAAATCTGGTGGGATTTTCGGGGAAAAAGTAGCCCTCTCCTGTGAATTCTTCCTTCTAATAAAATGTAAGGAAAAAAAATGCCACTTGGTCAAATATTAGCTAACATTACTACAATAAATCATAAAAATAAAATTATACGGTTGGAGAAATTGCAACTTTGTAGTTAGAGCATGTTGTATTTCAGTGTTATTTTAATTGTCTTAGTAACTCATTCCAGAAATAGTCATACGCTTTCTAATGTGAAAATACAAGGTAATTTCCAAAGCTTTAAGAAATGTTTTAGTCAGTCTGGTATTAATCTCCAGTATGAGAACAATGACAATATTCTGCTTCACCATTCTTCCACCAAGTGGCAAAAGAGGAGAGAAGAAAACTTGGGTCTTAGAAGCAATTGCACTCAAAGCAGCAGTTTACAAATATGTTGTTCTAGATCCTTCCTGTGACCCTCTAATTAACACTGGACAGGTAAGAAATAAGAGAAGCACAGCAGAACCTTTAATCCAAACACAATGATTAAGTTTGGCTGAAAATTATTTTGAAAGTAGGATTAGTTTTCATTTTCAAAGCTCTCAGTGCTTAGACCAGTTTATGTAATCAGAGTATTCAGTGCAGATTACCTGGGAGTGTTTGCATGGATGCTTATTTTACTGTAGTTCAGCTTGTTTTTTGTTTTTTTTTTACTTCCTTGATTTATTCCCCTCCCTCGCCAAATGAAATGCCAAAGATGTCAGTTATGTTGTACTCAGATTTTGCCTGAAAACTGGAAGATGACTTGCCAGATGTATAGCAGCTGAGGAGGAGAATATTGGAGTGATTTGGTGTTTATCTTTCCTGAAGAAGCTTCCATTTGTCTTTAATATGGAGAAATGCTGTTGGTACACACACTGTTGCATTCATTTGTATCTGCCATCACTGTGTTTCTTTTCTTTGGCCTGAAGGCTCTGTCATTACCTAGTGCTTTTTGGAAGCACAGGAGACAATGACTAGAGAGAATTTAACACAATCAACAAGATGCATAGAGAAAAGAAGAGCCTGACTGAGAATATTTGCATCTGAAGTATATTTGGATTGATTTTAAGAATGGCAAAAAAGGTATTAATCACCTCCTGTATATTAATCAACATGATTAATACTGTGCTTAATTCCTCATTCCACTGTTTTGAACGAAAGCTGTGCTGAGTACATTAAAAAAATTGCAATTAAAAAACCAATTAAACTGAAACATATTTAACACAAATTATTGAACATATACTATACCAAAAATGCCATGCATACTTCAGTGCTGCGTTCAAAAACTTAAATGTTGGTGCAGTTTCTGGACAGTAGTAAGAAGCTGTGAAAAGGATGGGACAGTGGATTAAAGTTCAACAGTGGATAAATTTTTTTCTGAGGAATTTGACATAAAGAGAGCTTCATCCTGAAGTTGTATTGGGGAAAAAACCCACATGATTTCATTTACTAAAATTTAACTTTCCCACTTACAGAAATTTGTGACAAATTTCTTAACATGTATTTGCATGTTTTATAAAACATATGCATTCCCTCCTACCGCTTTCCCCCTCAGTGTTACAGCTTCATCATTCCTTCAGTCTGTATCAGAAAGTTTGTGGGTCCTGAGGTGAAAATTGGCATAATCACCAGTTATACACTCACTAAACCTGGAGCATACAGCTGAGCTGTTAAAACCTAAAAGAGTGTAGTTAGTGTTTGCAAGGGTGTTAATTGTGCTTTCTACAGCAATGCCTATGACCTAAAGCCAGGATTGAGTCTTTGCAGGTACTCTAAGTATAGAGAAACCTGGGGAAGAGCTAACAATATAAACAGATAAAGCAAACAAGAAAAATAATCAGTTGGCTGGCAGAGTGTCATCTTTTTTTTTTTTTTGTTTTCAGGGCTCTCGAGGTATCGTTGTCCTATGTCTGGCTCATGGAAATTAAAATTCCAAACTGACAGTGTTATCTGTGTAAAAGAGATGCAAATTATCTTAAACACATAAGATTTCAAGGGCAATCCAAAATGAACATTATGCATAATCTTTTTTTTTCTCAAGGAACGAAAAAATACCTCTGATTAAAGTGAAAAACATTTATGAAGTATTAGCATTTCATTCACTGGTAAAATTGGTTTTACTGTCACCATTCACTCTGAATCACAGTTGTAGAACATGGATTGTATGTTATAGCTATGAACATTACTGTTTCTTCTTTTTCTGTTCTTTTTCTTTCTGTATAACTTACTTCTGCCCTTCACAAATTCCTAATAATATTGTTTAATTTTATTTAGAACATAAACATTAACTGTTTAGATTTTATACCTGTTTAAAAAAGGGGAAAAAACTTATGCAGAGAATAGAATCCTAGAGAGTTCAAAGTAGATGTACGATGAGTTCCAGTTACAATCTTATTCTGTAAAGTTAAAAGTGACATCAAATATGAAAATCTATTGATGATTTTGAACCCCTCTCTGAAAGTACTTAATTGCTTCTTCTGCACTTAAACCCCCCCCACCCCCAAAACCCAAACCCAAGTGTATTGGTAGAAATAGCTTAGAAAAACTAAGAAAAACTACTTTGGGCTGGGCAGAGTGGCTAATAGCAGTTGGAAATACTGAAAAATCAAGAGTTGCTCAACAGCAGCTCAGATCCAGAATAATTCATTTTGTGTCCCTTGGCTCCATTTTCTTTAGGAAAGACAAAAGAGAAAGAAATCAGAGAAGTTAGCTGGGCATTTTTTTCCCTAAACAACCTACATATGGAAAGTTTAATTATTCTTCTGAGAAAAACTAGTTTATTCCAACTTCTGCAAAATTATCCAGGCAGATAATATGACATGGTAGCATAGCTTGATTTGCTTTTTTTGCATAATATTTTCATGTCCTGTCTTAGAATGAATCTAGAATGCTCATTTGATTTAAATAAAATATAAGGTGAATCTACTGCATATGACAGGTCCTGGTTAGGTTTTTTGGTTTTGTTTTTTTTCTTAAGGAGTAGGGAAGCTTCTGTTACTGAATGAGGAATAAATTATTTGAGTTAAAGCACAAGCCATCAAGCAACAAAAACATATCAGAATTAAATTCTCTCTCTTCAGGAAAAAGAGGACTTTTTTCCTTCCATTCCTCATCAAAGGGTTGCTTTCAGTTTTTCTTTTCATTAGCTGTAGTGTTGTTTTTACTTTTTTTTGCATGCAGATGTTCTTTTGCTTTGCAGTAATTATCAGAGTGTGTCAGTGCTTGCTGATGCATTTATTGCTTCCTTCTGCACAAATTTCCCAAAAGAATTTGCTATATTGGGAAAACATCTGTTTCTTCATGCCTCTGTTTGCATTTCAAATAATTGCAATCTCACAGTGAAGTTTCTTTAGCCAAAAAAAAGAGTTATACAAAGTTCAGTTGTACATGAGTTCTGTGGAGCAAGCATGTTGAATGTATAATGTGTTTCTAAACCAAGAGCTTTAAAATCATGAGGAGCAAGGTAAAGGTACAGCTTCAAAGTTTTGGAGTGTAATTAGTTTTGTTTTAGAAGTGTCTGGTTTTCATTGAAGCTCTAAGGCAGTTAGAAATTGCCAAGCATTTCCTTCCTCTGGTCTATGATTTGAGGATAATTTTTTTTCCGCAAAGTAATTGTAGCAACTACGTGTGTTATAGAGCAATACTGTTAAAGATGAAAGCTAGAAATGCTTAGACCTAGCAGTGAACTACTCTGCTTGAAAGCAAAGTCCTGAGGAGGAAATTTTCTGACATTTTTTCTTGGTTCCTCTGTTGTAATTCTCACAGTCACCTGAAAAAAAAAGCATACTACATCACTGATAACTACCACAAATTCAACTAGTTGGATTTTTGTTTCTGCTAGGGTGATGGAACCTGTGGATTTTACATCTGCTGACATCTTTTATTTAATACTTGATCAAGTTTTATTATTTCTAATAGGTTTATTCCTTTGAAATGATGAAACTCTGTTAGTTTTCCTGGGATTTATGGACACTCAATCCCAGAGACGTTACGGACAAAGAAATCTGACAATTGCTGGATTTTCTTTTTAAGAAGCATCAAAGGACAAGGATTTGATGATCGTATCTCAGTGAAATATCAGTTTTGTAGGCCCAGATGAAATTCAGAAAAAAGTAAAGTTTAGAAAATACTANCCTGCAGAGGAAATTGAAAGGCCAAGTACTTAGACTGAAAGAGCAAAATACTCCATTGTAGTAAGTAAATTATTCACAGTAATTTTNCAATGAAAAAGGAATGCATTGTACATTTTTCTATTCAATGCTACATGATGATCTGTTCTTACTTAATTTTAACACATGCTACACTCTACCCAGGCTATTAAAACATAAACATCATTTTCTATTTATATCTTCGTAACACTTAAACTCATATTTGAAGATGTGTGCGAGTAAATACTGTAATGGTGCAAGAGCAATGGGAAGGTTAATTAAATCAGATGCTGAGTCTGCTGTGTTGTGTTGTATTCAAGCTCTCCCACTGTGTTTCATACTCTTCTCCCAAATGTATCTCATATTTCTGACTGTGGATATCAAGCTAGAAAACCTTGAGAGCCCAGCATATTCATACTTACGCTATAAAGAGATGTATGCTCATGAGAAGGCAGGTGGCCACAAGTGTGACTTTCTTTGGTTTTGTTTTCATAATCCCAGCTCATTTTCTATACACTGTGTGATAGAGGATCCTGAATGCAGCAAATGAGTATCAAGAAACAGAGATGTGGGACAGCAGGTAAAGATGGGTGCTACAATTATGACTTTTTCTGATTTATTAAGTAGGGGAGATGCAGTGGAGGTGTCAACCTGTTTCCATTTCATGTATGGAAGCACATAAGCATTGTCTGCAAATTTGCAGATTATTTTAGTATGTAGATATGTATGTATATGTATGTGATGTCTGAATCAAGTTAGACTGTGAAATTATCTGTGACATAGAATTAAGTGTTATTATAATGAAATTATTGTTTTGCTTGTATTGTAAGTTTTTTTTGAGGATAAGCAAAAAACCTAAATACCTGCAGAGGAAATTGAAAGGCCAAGTACTTAGACTGAAAGAGCAAAATACTCCATTGTAGTAAGTAAATTATTCACAGTAATTTTCCTCGTGTCAGTCAATGTCCAGCATAGTGAAAGTTAACTCCATGATGCTGTTTACATTTTGCTTGTAGTTTTAGGAAGCTATGACTATGTGTTTGAGGTTTCTAATTGAGCAAGAAGGTTTCCTCAGGTTTGACTGTGTCGTTTATATCATAGCTAATAGAGAATAACAGCAAAACTGACTTCAGCAAGGACACTCTAGCAGGATATTACAGGTACAGTTACAGCTGCCAGGGTTCTGGTTGCAGGCAGTCAGATGTCCTTGTCACATTCTGTGCTTGATGACCAAAAGTTTAGGTTGGACTATTCATCATGCCCACAGCAATAAATACTCCTGTAATAACACAGAAAACTTTTAATAAAAAAGCACAAAGTAAAGCAAAGAAAAAGAGAAACCTTAAAATGAAATTATTTTAGAGAGATTTTCCTAGGCCAGATACCAAAATGTTTCCAAGTGTGTCTGGTTGATATATATGCAAAAATTTATGTGCGTGTATGTATGTGGATGAAGGGGGAATTATTCAGGAAGAACTCTAGTGAGGAGAATATGTAACAAATGTAGGGTATTGGTTATTTTTCTGATTTATAGAAATAAATAGCTTTGATAGCTCAGCAGCTATCACAGAATGAAAAAATATTTACTGTGTATAACAGGAAAGATTCTGTTGTGTTGTAGGACTTTACCTCTCAAAGACACAGCTTTCCCAGAGACATATTTTAAAGAGTAAATAAGGTCACATTCAATAGCATCCTGTCTGCTGAAGAGGGTTCTCAGATACCTCTAGTAACTTATACTGATATCTCAGAGCAGGCATTGTCTTCCCCTGCTCTTAGAGTGTTTTTTTAAAATTGAAGGACTTTAATGAATTTTGTCTTTTTTTAGTAGTTTTAGCTTGGTGTCTTTTCTTGTAGCAGTTTTTACATTTAGAATCTTTGCTACTGTGCAGCTAAGTGGATCAAAAACTACTAAAGCATTTGGGGAAGTTCTTACGTAAGAGATTAAAAGGTTGTTATGTGATAAAATAGATTTCAGTGTCATACACTTCTGGAAGATTTGGGTTAAATGAAAGGAAAAGAAAACATTCTGACAGTTTGTTTACGCAACACGGCTGTCATAGAACTTGGTGTTTCAGAAATGTGTTTCATTAGTGATTTGTTAGCAGAAAGGTGTCACAATGACATAAATCACCTCAAAATGAATAGGAATCTAAGTTAGGTTTCTCAATAATAAATACAGGCAACTTTGGCTTCAATAATTGAAGTACAGGAAAACATGTTCTCTAAATAGTGGTATG
>WEIV01018842.1:2675-30388 GCA_013390005.1 Calyptomena viridis | reverse complement strand
TGCTTAATTTTATCTTGAATTTAAATATTCACCAAGGACAATCTCTGAATAAAAATAATAGTATTTTGGAATAATGAAATGGTGACATGGCTTTCATCAGAATCTCTGCACCTTGTCAGATATCTGTCAGCATACGATGCACACTCCACATATGAATACTGTTATTGCTAATGTTATTATAATCTAAATCCACTTTTCATTTCTTCAAAACTATTAAAAATATATGGTGTTTGGTTAGATGGTAATTATTATCTAAGTTTTTCATCTATCAATAGATTAAATAGACTTTTATCTCTGTAACTCCGCCGTGCTTTTCAGGTCAGTGAATATCTCAGATTTGTCAAAATATCCCTTTGCCATTTTAGCTTGCATTTTTCACTTCAATTTTATCCTCATTTAAATTGTTTCCATTAGTTTCCACAACTGCTGGATTTTTGCAAAAAAAGATGGAGTTGGCATCATTAAGCAAAGATGTAGTAAATTGCCCTACATAAGTGTAGAAATGGAAAAAGGCAAAACCTTAAAAGTAACAAGTACCATTGATATATAAGTCTATGGGTTTTTTTCAAATAAAAAGTAGTGGTTGGCTTTGGACGAATAGAAAAGTAGATATAACAAAAAAAAAAAGATCTCTTTAATTTAGATTTTGGAATCTTGAAACTGTAACCAGTATTAAATTATAGCACTAATATGGTAGATTTGTTCAAGTAGGAAAAAAGTTCATAAAGCCATTCAGCACTTCACCAGGATGAAAGGTCACCAAGTTGTCTGTGCTCAGTAAAGTTAGGGAGTAGTGACGTTTGGTGGTTTAAAATATCTGGTTGGATCAGCTTTGAACTGATGAACTGTGAGCTCTGGTGAGTAAGGGAACACTGGCTAATGGGAACAACGATTGTAATGAGAAGGAGCCTCTGCCTTAAATCTGTGAATGGGTAAATGAGGTGTTCATCAATCCTCAAGTTTGGTAAAAAGAAATAAGCTACAGTGGAACAGAGCAGAGAAACTGAAAAGTTCCTCATTTAGAGTAAGCATTACTTAGCAATAGCTAAAATATCAGTATTTTATCAACATTATTCTCATACTAAATCCAAAACACAGCATGGTACCACCTACTAAGAAGAAAATTAGCTTTATCCCAGCTGAAATCAGGACAGTGGGAAAGGCAGAAGTTGACCCAAGCATTAAAAGATTGTATTCTGGAAGTCTTTAAGCTGTCACTGAAAATATTTACCTGATGTTGGCAAGTATTCAGGTCATAGCTTAAAATTTAGGATGAGACCTAGATGAGTCATGATCTTTGTGTTTTATATGAAGTAGTCCATGAACCTTTCTGAAGGCTGGCAGTGCGAAAATAGGAAAATCACAGCCTGACATGAGTTGGAGGTAAACATTATGTTGTGAGAAAGAAAGGTTCACTTTCTTCTTCATTCATCCAGAACATGATGTGCCTAAGCTGAGCTAATGAAATAGCAAACTCCCCGATATAAATGACACATGAAAAGAATGAGAACTGTGTTTTGTCTTTTCATAGCTGTTAAAATAGCCTCACACAGACTTTCTGACAGCAGCTCAGACATTGTACTTACACCAGTGAGTCAGATGAGATTAAAATTAAATAACAAATGGGAATGAGAAGCAGCATAGCACAGCCATTCAAAATGACAGAAGTGCAGCATTTGAAGAAATAACATGCTTGAGTGATCCAGCAAATAACACTATCTGCTAGCAGTCAGCTGTACTGCTCAGTGTAGTTTGTGCTTTTTGTAATGAGTTTCCTTGGTGATTCACTGGCAGGTGATCCGTAGAGGGAAATGTGGAAGAATAGCATACAGTTCCTAGAAGCAGGTGGTATCCTCCAGCAAGAAACACAGCTTCAGGATTGTAATAATGGCATAGAAACCAGGCAAACAGAAAAGCCTTTCACAGCTCTAAAAGCATTGAAATATGCCAATTTTAGAAAGAAGATTTCTTACGAGCTTTCAAACCATATGGACCATCATATGTCTTACATCATCTGCTTGTCAGTTTAAAGAGAAATAGTAAATTTGTAAGGCACAATAATTTAGCAAAGTTTGCAGGCATTGTGTACAAATGGGAAGAGAGATGTGCTGCAATCAGCATGCTCACAAAGGGAAGTTTTAGCAAGCTTCATGTTTTAAATTGGAAAAAAAAAAAGGTAGATAATTTTGAAATTTGCGGTTGTCATGTTCTTATCACATGTTCTGTGATGGTGCTTACCAGGTCTAGTCAAGTTTTTAAGTGAAATCCAGTTAACTTTGTTTCCTATGGAAATTAAGTATCTAATATTTTTACATTGCATATCTTTAATTGGATGCACATGTGCATTGTGTGGGGCATGTCTGACTTGAATATATTTGAGAAAATCTAATTTCATTTACATTTGGTGGAAGATGAATTGCTCAAAGGTATTCCATTTCCATGTGCTTCATGAAAATTAAGTCTTGGTGGTGGAAGGAAGCTTGTTAGTGGCTGTACAGAGGGAAAAGAGAAAGGGAAATGATAAAATATCACCTAGAAGTGTCCAAAGAACTGCAAATTGCAGCTCAAGCAAAAGTGTCATATTTGTTAATATTTTGTGAACTATCTAGAGCTGTATTTATCTTGATTAGTACACATTTATGTATATTCCAGACGAAAATACTTGAGCACCTTTAACTGACAATTTTTACATATCTGAGTCATTCATACAGAGTACTCAACTCTATTCCAGTATACAGTTGCTTTATAACAAACATGTAAGACTTAACAATGTATAAATGTATATAAATGTATAAATCACCCAAGTAGTAAAATAATTGTCAGTGCTCAGACTCTGTTAGAAAATTCTAAGTATTTCACTAAATATTACAGATGAGTTAAGGTTTGTAATATTTTATTTTCTTTTTACTTGTTCTTTCAACATGGTTGGTACAAAATAGCAAGGTGATGGTTTTCAACATCTGTTCTCTTTTTGAGGTAATAATAATCCAATCTTTTCTGTACAAAGAGGGGATAATTGCAGGAAAAGTAAAGTAGCTTTCAATTTTTAAATGATACCTGTATTCTTTTTGTATTCCTTTTATATATTTAACTTTTCATATTTGGTTCTTCACAGAGAGTCTCTTTTAGAAAATGATAGGCTTATAAGTAGTAGTCTTGTTATCCACATTTATGGCAAAGAAAACTCTTTCCTACAATTTTTTCTTTTTTTGAGTCTTTGTTTTACCCAGCTGTGGTTAGTTTTAGTACATCCTTAAAAGATATCAAAGGTTCTTACAGCTCTTTCTCACAGCAATTTTTTTTTTCAGCTGAATCCATCCTCTGTCATAAGGCAGCCATGGCATCCTAGATGGAATACATGTATCCAGCAGCCTAGGCTGCTTTAGAGCTGAAGGGGAGAAATCTAGACAATTGAAGGAAGTTCAGACTAGGCTTTTCAATTTCTCCAACATCATCAAGCCCCCAGCTTTTCTGCACTCATACTCCATTGCACTACCACATGCAAGGTGATGGTTGGGCAGCTCACATGGTGGTCTACATCAGATAACTAATGCTGCTGAAATGTAAGGAAGGGAAAAAAAAATTGATTTTCAGCTGGACCATTCCTGAACCATCCAGCTGCATGAACTGTGCAAGGAGACTGGACAGGGAAGATGAAGGGCAGGGGAAGAGACCCAGGACAAGAAAGTAGGCAATCAAACAGTGCTAACATCAAAACAGCTTTAGGAGTAGAAAGGCTGTGATTGGTTACTTTATGATAAGTCAAATTTGTGTGTGGGTGACAGCTGTGTTTACATTACAGTGGGCACAACATTCTAGGCTGATAAATTAAGGAATTAGTTTTACTTTACAATAGATTATAAGTGTAAAGTCTCCTTATATCCAGCTGATGTCAGTAGTGTATCAAATATTTTATTAGGCAATAGCTGTATAAAATATGACTAAAGAGAACCCTTTGAAATCTTATTGTAGTATACAACTAGTAGTGTCATAAATGATGCTACAATCTGCCCTTGTCAGCAAGGACAGAGTGGATCATGACAACTAGAACCACTCCATGACAATGTATTTTCATCTATCACTTCTATGTTTGGAAAAGTAATATAAGGCAGTTTGTACTGCAGTTGTCTGTATTTGAAGAAAGTGGCTCATATCTTATGCTGATCTTAACCTTCTAAATAAAACTTGTGTGTTAATTGAGATTGGCATGCTCATTCATGAGAAAAAAACAAAAACATGGAATCTTGGCATTTATACTTAAAATTGCACAACTCATATGTGGGATGTAACACATGGCTGTGTTTCCCTACACCAGACAACGTGTTATGTTGCACTTCTAAGCTTTAAAGGATGCTGTGAATTAATGAGCACTCAAGAATTTGATAGTAGGAACTAAATGTAGTCAACATTCAGTGTGATCCAAACACTAAAAAGTCATGTCTGTGCTTGTGGTCACATACACAGCAAAGTTATTACAGGCTTTGATATTGCATTAATATAAACTTCCAAGGTAAAGTGCCTAAGCTTTGAAGATAACCTGGAAAATCTGGCTACACTTGTTATTGTATGGAGCTTCCAAGTCAGAAGGAGTAGCAGGAGGTGTTTCACAAACTGGAGGGGGGAGCAGGCCTTGTGCCCGCCATGGGAAATACTATTAAGCAGGCTCAGGTGCCTTGGGAGACAGAGCTTGGCTTCAGCCTGGGCTGTCCCCTTACCATTCCCAGAACAGCAGTTTATATTTTAAACTGGATCAGTTCACAGCTTGGTTGACTGCAAGTCACAAGCATAAATTTAGTCTTGCATAAATGAGAGACCTGTAGTGGTGGGCAGACACAGGTAGGTGAGCAAGAGACAAGAGGTGTTGCTTAGGTGTCATCTGTGGAAGCAGATATGGTCTTCATGAATATGGACAAAAGCACAGGAATATTTATGTCTAACTAACATTTAAGATGGCTGTTTAGAGAAGTAGGCAGAGCAATGTGGCCAAGTGCCAGTTGCTGTATGGATCTCAGCACCTCGTCAGCTGGGTATCAATGTGGTCAGAGCAGCATGAACACAGCTCTGGCTGCTCTGGCAGCTCTGAGTAGCAGTGAGTGCTTATCTGTTTGCATATCTGTACGGAAATAACATGTATGTGTTTGGTTTGTAGAGCTCTTATTCATGGCCACAAATCACTTAGTTAATGAAACCTGTTGAAAGCCAATGAATCCCTGAGTCCATCACTTTGTCCCCCTTGCTGAGCTTTCACATTCCCAGGAAGTACTGTTTTATTTTTCTGACGTAAATTTATTTATATAAGCATATGTATGATACATCAACTGCATTACATTATACTGCTTGCCATGTTACAGCACATGACATAAGACTGTTTTGGTGAAAAATCTTACAAAGAGGAGTTAGTGTTTTAAACTAAGGGTTTAATAGTTCTTTCATGATGATGGAAGCTATTATTCAAAGTAGAAAGTGTTTCAGAATGAAGTTTGCGGAAATTAAAGCACTAGGTGGTACAGCCATCTGATTTAATTTATAATTTTCTTGTCACCGTGAACATTATATTTCCAATTCAGTAGCAGTCATCTAATGTGCTATGATGTTGGCTAATGATTTCTCAGATATTCCATATTCACCAAAGCTTTTGTCTTTACATCTGCTGTATAGATGAATTTGCATTTTAATTAAAGTGTTTAAATGAGTGATATGAAAGCCTGGAAGAGGGAGTATAATTTTCACATCCTCTCTAATGTGATTTTAAAACATTGGATTTAATCCATTGTATAACATTAAAGTTATAATCAATTTACATTTATTATTTTCCAGTTTATTTAACAGTAGCTTATTTTAATTAAAAACTTCAAATATAAATTTTTTATAAACTACATTGTTATAGCATAGCTACTATACTCTGTGAAACATATGACTCCCTTAGTCTTTATAATTTTGTTCTTGCAGGGTCACCAAAATCTAAAGCTTTGATTATCTATAAGCCTCATAAATTACACCACGTTTCATAAAAAGCAGTAAGTGATAAATTAAATATATTGCCTCTATCTCTTCAATAGTTTTATTCCATCTCTTTCTTAGATTTTTGACTGAACAGCAAAAGCATAAAATCATAAACATGCATTGATTCAATAGCAGAATAGCAGAGAAAGACAGTCAGCTACCATTTAGAGTTAAATATATAAGTAATATACATTTTCAGCATTTCTAGATGGCCCTGAAGGAATGCTCTTAAGATTGCTGCTTTTGAGTTTTGCTCGTGCAGAAAAGCTCTAACTAAAATCTCCAGAAATTTTTCTGGAGACCCAGCAAGATGGCCACATCATGCCCACTCTTTTACCGTTTCTCTCTTAAAAACCNTTCCACATAACTTTTTCTCGAAGGACTTTTCTTTTTTTTTCCTATCAATGTGGCAGAGGTTGTTTGTGTTCTGATGAAGAATTCTGTCTACAAAGATGAGATGCAAATTATCCTCCTATTAATCTTTGAAATAAGGAAAACAGTAGCATTTAAAGCAACTCACCTGTGAAATTCTTCATTTCTCACTAGGAAATAGTCTTTCCTCCACAGCTGATGGTTCTCTCACATGAGGTTCAGCTTGTCTTCCCAGAGCAGATCCTTTGTGTTCCGTGATCCAGACTGAAGTCTGTTTACCCCATGATAATAGACTTACTGACATGTATCAATAAGGCCCATTTTTTCCCATCACTTTGATTGTATAAAAACAGATCTTCCCTTTGTTTCTCTAACCTTCAAGTGTGTCAGTGCTTCATTGTTCAAAAGAAACATTCTGTCTTGCAAAGTGGATTTCTTCTGGCTGATACACAATGTTTACTTGCTTCAAAGTCATTCAAGCAAAACACAGAAGCGGAATTTAGAAATATCCTACAGACTTATAGCATGCTCACCTAGCAGTCTGTGCCACTAGACAGAAATTTGCCATCAATAAAACTGCACTGCTAAGAAAAAGTCTTTAGGTTTTTGAAATTGAATTTTGTAATCTTCTCGGACTGGGTATGATCACATACCTTTTTTATCAGCCTTTTGCATGCAATGCTGCGAATTGAATAAAACACTTCCTTCAAATATATCTGGTATTCTTACAGGTGTGGTGTTTTGAGTAATTGTTCTTAATTAAGAGTCTTACATGGCTTCATTAAACATTGTGTATTGTTTTTTCTATCTTTGTTTTAAACTGCATGGCATGTATTTTCTAAATAAAAACAAATTTCAGATGCAAAAATACACTTGTGATTAAAACTTTTTTGTGTGTGTTGGGAATTCCTTACATCAGGATACAATATCTATGAAAATGAGGATAAGAAAGCTAAACTAGCTTTGTATTGTGATACATTTGTTACATGTTTTGAGGGAAACATGGGGCACACCTGCCATTTTCTTGTGTGTCCCACAAGTTAGCCTGGAGCAATTCAGGGAGTTGTGGGGTTTCATGCTGGTGCATCAACTGCTCCTTTCTTAGTCTAAACTTGAAAAATAGGTATTGAAAGCATGGGTTGATCCATGATCTTGACTGTGTTACTCTGCTAGTCAGGGCCTGCTTTTCCTGTTACTTTAATATGGGGAGATAGATAGGTTAAAAGCATAACTTTAGGAAGAAGAATTGTGTCTCTACTGTTTCACTCCCCATTAATTTCCTCAAGGGTAATCTCCTCAGTAGTCAGCATTTGGACAATTGCATTGTAAAGACCTATTCGCTGTCCTGGTTTAAGTTGATATTTGAATTTCTACAAACCTGTCTTAATATCTCCTTCTACCTGCATGCTCAGTAGCAATGAGTTTAACCACAAATAAATACTGCTTTTAGAAGAGGTTAGAGTTATAAGCTATTTTGACAGGATACGATTGGTCATAAGTCCCAGTATTCAACTGGAAGAGGTACAAGGAAAAAGTAAAAAGGAATTTTCCTTTCTTTTCTCTTTCCCACTGATCTTTGGATTGGCATCCAAAGTGAATATTTGAAAGCAAGCAAGGAATTTTAGATGTTAAAATAAGTTTAGTTTAAACATAATTTAGTTTTTGTTCTATAAAACACTAGTTTAAGGAGTCAGGTTACTGCAAATTAATTATAATGTCATGTCTAATTAATATAGAAAACAATAGCTATGAATCAATTCTTGGTTTTTAATTTTAGGATAAAACCAGCTTTTCCACTTTTTTCCCCAGTATTTACAGTGTTCTTTTCCTCTGTGCTATTAGCAAGTGTAGGTTTTCATGCATTAACAAAATGACAAATCAGTAGATCCATAATTTCTGTCTTTCCTGAGAAGGGTATGAAAAGTTATTGGAATCTGTTTTACTGCCGGAAGACATATTAAGAAAGAAATATGCTGAAGAATTTAAAAAAAAGAGATGAAAAATTAAAATTGACAGAAAATCTTGAAGACAGTGTTAAAAAAATTAAAAAAAAAAGCNAGAGTGTTAAAAAAATTAAAAAAAAAAAGCCCACAAAAAATTCTATTTTGTCCATTTATTTTATAGCTTTTTAATAGTTAATATAAGAAAAATTATAATACCAGTGTAATGATGTAATACAGTATAATACCAATATATTAAACTGATTTACCATATAATTTGAAAACCAAAGGAACATCTACTTTTTTATATAATCAGAAAAATATTTATGTTATTGGAAGTAGTTAGAGTCAAAGCAGAAGCAATTTGGAGGACCTTGTTGCTGAACATAATAAAATTTTCTAATTCAGCTCTGCTGTTCTAGCAAAGGGCTTAAGAGGGCAGCAAAGAAGCTCCTAGAAGTAAAAATGCTTTTATTAGGAAAGAAATGTAAACTATCAACCAGTTTCAGTGGAAAGATTGAAACTGTAAAGTGCCTGAGAAATTGCAAAAGCTAATAGATAGAACATTCCTGAAAATGTGTTTTTCTACAGTGAGAGTCATCTTCTATTACCCCTAATAGGATTACTGGAATATAGTCAAGTAGTACTGTTTGCCTTGTAGTCATGCTGAATGAAAAATAATATGACTGATAGCATCAGTGAAGATTTGTTGAATAAAATGTATAAGTAATACTGTGAAGAGAAACCTGACCCTCAGGGTTCCCTATCACAGAAAGACTCTTTTGGACACCATACTCTTTTCTCTTTAACAGGGTGGCTGCCTCTTACTGTCTTTAATTGGGGTCTGATTCAACAGGCAGGGGAGGAATGCTCTGTAAGAGTCCCATCCTTAGCCTGCCAAATAAGAAAGCCCTGTTGTAAAGTTGCTACGAACTGCCAGATGGAATTGGTTTTCAGTGCCATCTCTTCCTGGATCACTGCTTAATATACTTAGTAACTAGGCAAAACAAACCTACCTACCTTTCTTCTCCCTCCATCCTATTTTTGGAAAGTCAGATGAATGTGGATTACTTTGCTGGATTCTATCCCCAGCTGTGGGAATGAGTGGATGAGGACTTTTCCCTGAACCCATCCAAACCATAGCTAAACCTGCTGGGTCCCCTGCACTCCCAAATGAGGAATCCAGTGGGTTTAAAGGGCAATCAATTTGCTTTTTGGAAACATGAGCATCTCCTACCTAAACTGTGAGTTTAATACTTTGACTTCAGCCTAAACAATGTGCCCTGAGTCATGGAAATATTTGTGGCTAAGCAAGATTTAAACACAAATCTGTCTTTGGAGAGAGGCAGTGCTTAAATCATTAGGCCAGGTTTTCCTCTGTGAAAATGACATAATTACTTGTTTGTCCAGTATCGATGCCATGCACAGAATGTAAATGAACGAAACTTTATGATTACCAAGATTGACAGGTTAGTGTATTTTAAAACAAGGTAAGGTACTCCAAGGTGCTATTTTACTATTAGGAAAGAGCCTTTGGAGACCCTAATCCTACAGAATGCTGCACCATAGGAGAGGAACTCATCAGACTTGAGCTGGCTCAATGAAGTGCTTCCTCTGCTTCTAATCTTCTGTGCCAACCTTAGGAATATACCCTCGTTTCAGCATCTTATTGGATTAGCTCAAAACTTATGGCTCTATCTTTCTTTAACTATTGAATGTATTCTTAACTCACCAAGTTATTTCAAAATACTATCACTGTTAGACTAAATGACACCTGTGACAAATTAGCACTTTAAAGATTTTATTTTTTTTTAACTGTTTTTTAAAATTTTAAACTCTGTGCAGCTTTAGTTGACACTTAAATGTTTGGAGACTATTGACCTCTGCTTTCCCTTCTGATGCTGCTCATATATGATGATCTGTATGCTGCTCTATTTTTAGAACAGCTGTACAGTAAAATAGACCTTGTTTTTCACTTTGCAGCTTCTGGAAACTTTCATTCAGAAAAAAAAAAGACAGTAGAACAAAAAGAAAATTTTTGGAAGAGACACTCACCCAAAGACTAGAATAGAATTTGGCTCACTTGCTTGTAAATTCACTACAAATTCAGTTTTTTTCTTCTACACAGTAAAAGAGCGTGGGAATTCCAAAATCTGAACTCATGGGGGAAAAGAAAATATATTTAATGTTGAGAAGTAAGGAATTGCCTTTTCTGAAATATGTTTTGCACCTCCTCATAAAGTGCATATACTGAAAATGAGATGTTGAATATGAGAAGTGTCACACACCTATTATACAAATGCATCCTATGGCAAATAGTTGCATCTGGTCATGCGGACTGAAAGATTGTTCATTGTTGGTTTAGGTATTTTTTTTATTTCTTTTTTATTTTAAAATAATATCAGAAAGCAAAGTTATCTCTAACTCCAAAACTTTTATGAAAATTATAAGTGATAGATTGCATTCAAATTCAGGAATAAAATTATTGTATTTTTTCAGTTAAATTACTAAGGAAAAACAATTTTCTGACATTAATTTGAATCAATTTTTTTATGTTGCTTCTGTAATAGTATTGTTTGTAATTTTAAAATGTGTTGTAATATTCCTAAATAAGTAATATGTCAAGGGAATAGTGTTTGAGCATTCAATAAATGTAATTAGATGGCATTTTGCTGCCTACAGTGTTCCAAATAAAGCGTATCTGCTGACTGAGGCAGATAAGGTTGTTTCTTTGGGCCAGACCATGGCAAGGTGCTGAAATAACATGTAGACATCAGTGATAAGATTGAAACAGCTGGAGCTGGGCTATGCTCTTACCCAAACAAATGTGCATATGATGCTCATACTTAGAGTACCTAAAAACTTGTTGAAGGAGATGTTTACAGACCCACTGCCTAGCCCACATACCTGCTAGCAGGCACTCTGTTAGCTTTACACACTCCTCCCACTTGCACTGTGGAATCAGTGCCTTACAAGAGACCCCAAGTCCTTTGCAAACAAAGCTTATCCCATTGCGGAAAAGCAGATGAGAAGCAGAGAGAACAGCAAAAATCACTACAGTGTGTTCTGGTAGATGTGGGCCTGGATCTCGATTAGAGGCAGAAGGAAGGAAGAAGTCTTCAATCCACGTAAGCATGGTAGCAGCTCTTAAAAGCTGGTCACGAATAGCAACGTGTACCAAAAGCCCTCTATTATTGTGAAGCCTCAGAACACATCATAGGACTTATTTTATACAGTTGATGAAGCCATGAGTGGCTGAAAGTACAGACTCCCTTTATGTTTGTTGGAGCCCACACTGGTGTGGCCCTAGGTTACAGCTGCTGCTCTGAGGTCTTCCATCTGACCTCACTGTCATTCCTACACAGGGGACAGGTTAAAAAAAGTGAGCTAGTGGCTGTGTGAGGCTTAGCTGCTGGGTGTATACCATCAGAATCACATAATAGTTAGTGATGTAGGTAACTTCTAGGTAGATAACTCCTGTCACTTAATACTCCAATACTGAATAGTAAATACCTTTTATAATATTGCTCACCTTAAAAAGTCACCGGAGTATAATACAAATGCTACAAAAATTGTTTTTCTTGTACTCATTGTGTTTTGTTTTCCCAAATGTTGCTTAAAGATTCAGTTTCTTGGATTATGTTTTCCTCTAAAACAGTGTATAACCAAAATTGTTTTATCGTGAATAGAGTTAATTATTTTTTCCCAACAGCACGAAGGACATTGTATTGCCCACAAAAGCATTATAATTTGAAGGCAATAGATATCCTACAGATATGAACCCAGGAAAGTATTAGTCAAATAAATAAAAAGTATGCTTTTGTTCAGATACCAGGTGTGTTAATAAAAGGTAATTATATTGACTGAAAATAACTAAAAGCTCCATCCAGCAGACGTGTACATTTTTTTCCATCACTCTCAGTAACAAATGCCTTTTAATATGGTGGAAAATTACTAGGCAAGTCTGAAATAACTAAGCAATTACTGAAGGCTTTGTTTAAAATTCCTCAAGGGAATGTCAAAGAAAATGATTGCTATTATTTCAACAATAAATACAGTACATTGGTTTCACATGAAAAATAAGCTCACATTTAACTATCAATTAGCAGCTTTTGATACTCAAATTGCTTTGGCATTAATATATTGATTCATGTACCTGTCTAAATATACCTGAAGAAAAATGGGAAGAAGCTCAAGTTCTAAACTACCGCAGTTTGAGTGAGAGTATTGTAGAGGAAGTTGACTCTTGTTTAATAGTCGATGTACTTATTTATATCACCTGAATATCTGGCTTACTGGCTTGTGGATTTTCCTCCTGCATGTGAGCTACCAGAAATACCACCATTCAAGGCAATAATATAGGAATAATTTAGGAATTGAAACAAGGGGAGTGGTACACTATAGGTCTCCTTTTTTTTTAGTTACAAATCAAGATTATTAGTTCAAAAGTATGTTGGAAAAAGGGGCAGAGAGTCTTTATTTTGGCTATTTGTACCAAATGTTGTTTGTAATGAATACCATTGGGCACAACTGAAGGTCTGTGCTCAGTGCCGAAGCACTAAATATTAAAATATATACACCTAGCATGTAGTAAATGTTGCCTTCAAATTCAGGGAGCTAAACCTCAGGTCCTTTCTCCTGCTTCTGTAACATCAGAAGGGTGGGATTCAGTGCTGGGACATGACAGAAAGGGTTAAAAGCTTCTGCAGAGGATGCATACTACCAGCTTGTTACCAAACCATTTCAACCATGAGAAGAATTAAGCTATGACATAGAGGCAACTGAGGATATATTGGCTTCTTGGCCACTTAGCAGATATTCTAGTACCTGGAGCTAATAGAGGTGGTGGACCCTGGCACTGATGTCAGTGGCAGAACTATGTGCAGGATAAAATGGTAAAAAGTAGAATGTTTCTCCTTTCTTTTGGGCAAAATTGCCTGGTGGTAGCCTCAGCACACACCCTGTGCTTTTAGCTGGCAGGAGGAAGACTGCCAAAACTTCCAGCTAAATATGAAACACTCATTTTTCCTTTGACTAAATCATCCCCTATGCTCACTAAGGTAGGAATTACAAATTATGATATTTCCTCTCAAAATAATGCACATCAAACCATTTTAAAAAGATGATTCCCACTTTCAGCGAAACACCCATGTATCCAATTTACTTGAACACCCTGCTGTGATTCAATGTTCACCCCCGTAGGCATCCAGCATTCCAATAGCTGCCCTAGTTGATAAAAGCAGTAACTATGAAAACCAGTGGAACTAGTGGGAAAATAACAAGCTTAAAAATTACAGTAGAGATATATTGGTGACACACTGTCAACAGCAGCTCACAACATTCTCCCTTATCCAAATTTGGCTTGCCTTGTGATTTTTATCGCAAGTAAACATCTTCAGGATTGAAAATAAAAGCATTCTGACTTGTCAACAGCAAATACCTAAAAACATCACAGCTTTATTGTGAGAGAGAAGTGTCCTCTTCATGCCTGTGTTAAAAAGTTAATTAACACCAAGGCCTAGGTCTGCAAAAGCACTGCCGTGCAAGCAAATCTGAGTCTAAAAATGTACACAGGACAGTTACAGGCAAGCATTTGAAGTGGCTTTTCAAGTTCTTGTACAAATCAGAGAGTTAGGCCCACACAGTCTTCCATCAGTGCCATAAATCACACTAATAAAAGTTCATTTAAACTTTCTGACAAAGTGAAGCTTTGCATCTCTTCACAAGAGGGAAGATCCCAACAGAAGAACAATGAAAGAAATGAGGTTATAGGTCTGTTTTACTGTTCTACTATGTTTCCCATCATCACCTCAGACAACCATTTCTGTCCACACATGTACTCATTCTTTTCCTCTCTGAGAAAAGAAAAGCTAGGTTTTCCATTTATCTAATTGGCTTTATAATACTGTAAAGTAGCATGTAAATATACTGTCATTTTCAGAGCCTGTATATCTCTGGTTTAATTTTATGAGTGAACAAGTGGTTTTTATCCAGATGCTTAGGTTTTTTGCAAACTTCTTTTTTTTAGTATTTAAATGATGGTTAACCATGTAGGAGACAAAAATAGATAAATCAACATTGGTTCCTTTGTCTCATTATGTCATGCTATGCTCTAAATGTAATTTCGCCAGAACCAAAAAGGTAAAACCTAATTTAATAGCTATGAAAGGTAGGAACCTTGCAAGAAAAGCTGCAGTTTAGGCTCAATAACAAAAAAAAAAAAAAAAGAAAAGCATTAAGTCTAAGACTGTGTCTTCAGCAACTCTAAGGGAGTTTTCTGTCTAAACTTATTCATGGACAGTTTAATCATTGATGCTTCCTTCAGTTTAAATAGCTTATCTCTATCCCTTGTATTTATCAGGTACATTCAACTGTTGCCAGAGTACCTTTACCCATCATTTTACTATAACAGCAAGCCAAGCTTTCCTGACCTCTCACAAAGGGAAGCCTGCGATGTCTGTCTCTTCATGGAACAGAACAGGATTTCAAAGAAGAGTGAAGTTCTCTTCACTTATTCTGACACAGTTCAGGCTAATTTTTCTTGGACTTATTTGGCCAGAGAGTTGTACTTGTTTTTATAATACAACCTGGTAACTTCTCCTTCATAGAATCATAAAATGGTTTGAGTTGGAAGGGACCTTGAAGAGCATCTTGTTCTAGCCTCCCTGCTATGGGCAGGGGTGCCACACACTAGACCATATTGCTCATAGCCCTGTCCAACTTGGTCTTGAACAATTCAAGGGATGGAGTTTCCACAGCATCTCTGAGAAGTCTGTTCCAGTACCTCACTACCTTCACAGAAAAGAATTTCCTCCTAATATCTAACATAAACCTGCCATCTTTCTGTTTAAAGCCATCACCCCTCGTCCTATCCTGTCTGCTTACGTAAAAACTCCCTCTCTGGCTTTCTTGGGAGGCCCCATTTAGGTATTGAGAGGCTGTTCTAAGGTCTCTCCAGAACCTTTCCCAGGCTGAACCACCCCTCTCTCAGCCTATCTTCATAGGAGAAGTGCTCCAGCCCTCTGATCATCTTTGCAGGCCTCCTCTGGACTCACACCTGCAGGTCCATGTCCTTTTTATGTTGAGGGCCCCAGAGCTGGATGGAGTGCTCCAGGGTGGGCTCTCACAAGAGTGGAGTAGAGGAGAAGAATCAGCTCCCTCAACCTGCTGACCACTCTGCTTTTGATGCAACCCAGCACATGGCTTTCTGAGCTGCGGATGCTTATTGCTGGTCATGTTTAGCTTCTCATCTCCCAACATCTCCAAGTCCTTCTTGGCAGGGCTGCTCTCAATCCATTCAGTTCCCTGCCTTTTTAGATACTGGGAGTTGCCCCAACGCAGATGCAGGACCTTGCCCTTGGCCTTGTTGGACTTCAAGAGGCTTGCACAAATGCACCTGTCAAACCTGTACCAGGTCCCTCTGGGTGGCATTCCTTCTCTCCAGCGTGTTGACTGCACAACACAGCTTGGTGTCATCACCAAACTGGCTGAAGGTGCACTCAGTGCCACTGTCCATGTCACCGACAGATGTCAAATACCTCCAGTCCCAATACTGACCCCTGAGGAATGCCAGTTGTCGCTGGTGTCTTGGACATTGAGCTGTTGACCACAACTCTCTGACTGTGACCATCCAGCCAATTCTGTACCCACTGAGTGGTCCATCCATCAAATCCGTGTCTCTCCAAGTTAGAGACAAGGATGCCATGTGAGAAAGTGTGAAATGCTTTCCAGAAGTCCAGGTGGATGATATCTGTTTCTCTTCCCTTATCTACCAATGCTGTAACCCCATTACAGAAGGCCACCAGATTGGTCAGGCACAATTTGCCCTTAGCAAAGTAGTGTTAGCTGTCACCAATCACCTCCTTATTTTCCATGAACCTTAGCGTAGTTTCTAGGAAGATTCTTCACCAGCTTGGCAAGCCTTCCACAATGTTTTTACTTTCTTCTTGCCTGGGAATTACTCTCCCTGCATATCCTATAATCACATAGTTCTAATATTTCTTCTTTTATTATTTTTTGGAAAAGTAATGCTTCTATAGGTATTTTCTAATGGGAAGTATAGGCAGATCTCCTGAACCCTTCATATTCAGAAATATTATTGGAAACAAATTTAGAATTTTCTGAGAGTTGAGTATTAATTAACTGATTTTCACTAAGAATTTGAAAAAGCCTCATAGATGCATCAACTTTACTGACCTCAATTAAGAATCCTATGCCAGTAAAATGATGTCACCATTTAAGGGGACAGTGAATTTGAATTAAAATAAATTTGATATGAAATTTGAGACTTGTTTGAGTATAAAGATAGAAAGAACTTTTATTAAAGCAGAAAAATAAAAATATATATTGTGTATTAAACCCACTCTTATTAATGCAATATAAAACCCAAAAAGATTAGAAGAACCCTCTTCCCCCAACCCCTGCACCCCATGGGTTAGTGGAGGGTAAGGTTTTTTCCAGCCAACCAGGAGCCTGTAGTGGACGAAAAGGATCCAAGATGATGCTGAAGTTCTATGTTGCTCAGGAAGCAGTCCCCGATGTCCCAGCTAACACGTGGTCAATATGGTGCTGTCAGGGTTCCTGAGCACACAAGGTCCTCCTCCGAGCTCAGCGTAGCTGAAAAAGCCCATGGTGTCCAGGTTCCACTGCTTTATATAGCCTCTGTTCTGGCCCGGCATACCTCGCGCCTCATGCATGTCTGTATCCCTTTTTCCCATGCTTTTCCTGTCCCAGGAAGGCATAGCCTTGTGTCCCATTGGTCCATCTTCGCCGCTCACTACTTCCAGTCCCGTACCACGGGAAGCCCTCTTCATCTGTGCCATGTGCTTCAACCAAAGATGGCAGCCAGCCAAGCCCCACCAGGCCGGGCCGACATGGGACTCCCTGCCGCCAGGGTGCCATGGAGCTGGGGCTGCGGCTGCACCACAGGCAAGTTCCCAGGCGGCTCCTATGGGCTGGAACAGAATGGACTGTCACAGGGCAGCATCACCCCCATGGAAACGCCGTGGTGGCGACAGCCATGTGGCCCTGCTGCACCCCGCCAGGCGCCGGCAGCAGCGCCACCACAGGAGCAGCACCCCATGGCAGCATGCCCTTAACGGCAGGCTGGGGGCTTGGCCCCTGCAGTGCCCGGGGTGGCAACAGCCAAAAACATATGGCAGTGTCCTCGCATGCGGATGCTGGGGCTGACATGGCGGGGGCTGGCATGGCTGGGCTGGCAGCGGAGCCAGCACAGCGCTGCGTGCCACACTGAGTGGCACCCTTTCGGTGCCCCGTGGGGCAGGGCACCCCTGTCCCGCCACAGTAGTGTGGTAAGGCCATGGTGGGACCCCGGAGAGGGCTCCTGCAGCTTCTTGTAAACAAAAGAGAAAAAGTTTTCCATAAAACAAAGCCATAACAAATGAAAAAAGAGGTTTGTCCCAAAGGAAATACCATTTATTTCACACTATTTCTTACTGTGGTACTCATGATGCTTACTATCATTTTACTCTGTATATTTTGATTTTAGTAATTAATTTAAAATGCTGACTTTCGTATTATTTCTGTGTACATGCTTAATCTTGCATATGCCATAGAACCCATAGGAATGGTTCTGAAAAGGTTTATTCTTTCATGGCAGTCAAGATTCAACTTGCAAGCAAAAAATATCTTGAGTGCATTTCATCCCAACCTAACTCATTAATAAACATTGTAGGCTGGAGTCAAAACTTAAACATTAAGTACTTATGAGATAATCAGGAAAAATTCATCCACAAAACCCTATTAAAATATGAAGCCACTTCTTGCAGTAACTTTGAACAACTCAGAAAACAAAAGTAGGTTATCAGGTCTTCAAGGGTACAGCATTCTCTTAACTATTTCAGGTGTTACTCAAATATTTCCTACCCTCTACTGAAAAGTTTCTCTTGCAGAAGATTTAAGAGACTGCTTTTAAATCTGTGAAATACAGCAAACTGGATAAGAAATTTGTATTATTATTATTACATGTAAATTGGTGAGTTTACTTGTCATTATTTCTCCCATTCCACTTTTTCATTGGTCCCCCATGAGTAGTTACAAGGTTGCTTTCAAAGTTCATGTAATTTCCTGGTTTAAACCAGTCTTTACCATTGTAGAAGGAAAGGGAAACAATTTTTGATTGAAAAGAGTACTTCAGAGAAAAGAAAATCATGGCTGAAATTCTGAAAGATCCTGCAAGAAGAACTACTGTCTATGTTTTATGGACAAAGTTAGCTGAAATACCTATGGTAGAGAGAAGAGGTTGAAAATAGTGTTGTAATTCTTTGGTTATCAATAGCTCCTTTGCTCTTTGTTCTGTACAGTGTTGGTCAGTTTAGCATGGTGTAAATAAAATTACCTCTCTGCAGGTAGAAGAGGTCCAAACCAAAGTACCAAATCAGTACTTATAACACCCCAAGTCTAAGCCACACAAACTCTTGCAAAGTCTGCAGTTCTTTGAAACCTTGAATCACATAAAGACAGCACACTACAAGTGTTTTCCCAAGAGGACTTCTTTTAATTTAGTGAGAAAATAAGTTTCTTGTTAAAAGTTTCAGGGATAATATATAGCTAAGGCAGAAGCATTACACTAAAAGCACCCAACAAACAAACCCTCAATCCAAAGCAATCAGTAACCCAGCTTAGTGAAATACAAGCGCCTTGGCTTTAAGTTACCCAAAAGAATAAAGGAAGAGAGAAGAAAAGAGAGATTAAAAGAGTAAAGAAAGGAGGAAGAAGAGATTAGAATAAGACATGGCTGCCATCAAAGAATCCTGTGAAGATCACATCACAATGGCATATTCCCAAGAAAAAGACCAAAAGGGAGCCCATCTGTGCTCTATTTATGGGGTTTGGCCACCATGGCCACCCCTCCTATGTGGGACGTTCAGGTCCTTGACCACTCAGTGCCCTTCAAGCCAGAGTGAGAGATGGCACAGCCAGTCAGGAGCTCCAGGAGGTGTGGTGGGGGTGGGCTGCCAGACCGGCCTTCCTTGATGGACAGGCAGCCACATGGTTCTGGGCCATGTGCTTCTCATGGACTCACCCATCTTGGCTGCAGACCGTGTGCTCTGTGGGCAGCAGGCTTGAATATGGGCTTCAGGCTTAACCAGGTGGCTGCAGGCTTCTGGCTTTGCCACATACACACACACATACTCATCTCCATTAGCTGGTTTGTTATGACCCAAATTATTAATGAAGTGAGATTCAAATCCAAGATCTCACAGTACAGGGGAAAAAACCCCCACATATCCTTATTCTCATAACACAAATGCTCACACAAGAGTTCATCAGTATTTATTAAACCAATAAACCTTTAGTATTGCAGAATTTCCTAGAGATTTGATGTAGCCTAGGAGTGAGGAAAGTAGAGTGCCAATAACTGAAGACAGAGATGAAGCAGAGTGAGAAATGATTGAGGGCTGGAGAAGAAAGGTGATTTGAAGCAAGGATAGATTCATTTTCACCACTTTTCTCAAAAGAATTTTTCTTCCTACTCCCAAAACAGCAGGCAGACTTCTTTCTTGTTTAAACTGATTTGAGTGGTGAGGAGGAGAAATAAGGCTTTTCTGTCTTTTGAACCTCACTCGCTGTATGTGAAAAAGAGTTTTATAATTACCTTTTTGAGAAGGAAGACCGTATTAGAAGCAGGACATTTTTTCTCTACTGAGTTTGTTTCAATAGGAATTGTTAAATAAGTAAGGGAAGAGAACAGTGCATCATCCTTCCTTTACCTGGCACAGCACAAGCTACATAGATGTGAAGAAGCAGGATGCTGAGCTGAAGGGCTCTCTCTCCTTCTTTCAATTCAGACAGTAATAGGGAGCAGCAGGAGATGCAGCCCTGCATCATTCTCTTCTATCAGACATGGTGGTAACTACATCTGTGGAGAAAGTGAGAAGAAACAGGGCACTTGATTCCTTATTTTCTTCAATTCTTTGATCTAACAGTGAGGAAAGGATCAGCTTTTCTCTCAGGTCCTTGCATTTCCAAATGGTGGTGCTAACAAGCATAAGGAGGGCCCTGAGAGTGCCAGCAGCATGGATAATTGCACACTCTCATGCTGAAGTGCAGAGAGGGAGCAGAAATACTTGAGAGGAAGGTGATGTCTTCGTGATTGTGATCATCCTCTATATGAATTCTGATATTTCAGCTGATCCAAATATAACTCGGTTTTGTGAGTCTCTCAGCTAGCAAAAAAATCCTTTGATTTGAAGTCAGATTGGTTGTTGCTTTTTTTTAAGCATACTCAGTGAGAGCTGGCGTTACTCAGAACCACTGCAAATTTGCCTGATGCCACTGCTAGTCATTGTTTTCTAATAGAAGATGGAGCTATCATATACATTTCAGTTTACCCTGGCTAGATCCAGTGCAAGAAAAAGTAGTGATATATTGACTTAAACTCCTGTTTCCAGTATTTGCTGAACGTTTTAACAGCTGGGGTAATATCTGGGTTTCAGAAGCAAGAGAACATTTCTGGGACTTCCAGATAGTAGTGCCTTATTCTCTTTCTTCTCTCTCTATTTTGTTTTCTTTTTTTCTTTTTTTTTTTTCCTTTTATTGCTATAGACAGGTAAACTAAGAACTGAAATGGTAGTAAGTTCTGTTTCTGTACTTTCCATGCAGAACCTGCAATGCAAATCCCCACTCACATCTAGGTTATAAGCTAGTGGCATCATTCTGGAAACATTTGTCACTGAGCACCCACAAAATACTGCTCTTCTTTTCTGGCCTCCAAAACCCACAAATTACATTTTGTTGCCTCCTAAGGGCTTCTCTTTGGGTTTTGAGGCTAGGAGACTTATGAAGTGGAACAACTGAATTTGAAACTCACAATTTGACTTGAAATCAAATTTTTTTTCTATGAAGTATGAAATTAAGTCATTATAACTTCCAACATTAAATAATTTCTTATTCTCTATTTGATTATTGACACATTTCAGTGTTTAATCTACTAAAATTTTCATTAAAATAAATCTAACAACATATAATAATACAATGAATACAAGAACTAGATTTCTGCTTTTACTAGTATCTACTTACCTTCTTAAACATGCAGGACAGGTCGTACTTGTTTTTGATATAGAATGTTTTGAATAGGTGGGAAGAAAACAGAGTAGCAGTAAATTTTGGTGTTGAGATTGTCCAAGATACAAAATACAGTGTCCCTGAAGGCTTCCTGTCTTATTGTCACATTTCTGGCACATGTTTTCCCCAGATTTCTAAGTAGAATTTACTGTAAGAGCCTCACTTTTTCGCTTCCACTCACTATCAGAGAAGAAACGATTTGGTATTACCACACTACCACTTTGTGCAGAAAAACTACTATCATGGTCTCTCCTCAATCAGGAAAAAGAGAAGTGCTATTAGTACACAGGCCAAGGAGTCTGGTCAAAGTACAGTCTAAAAAGCCTGAGAAGTGGATGCCCCTGCCTTCTCTCTCATAGTAGGGAACAACAGCAATTAATGTAGGCACTTCAGTTTGTTTTTACTGGATGTAGTGATTTCCAGTGCCAAGCCAAATTCCCTGGACAAGGGTAAGGATATGCAAAGCAAATGACAATCTACTTAACAAATGCATCCTGAACGATCCCTGAAAAACAGAGACTAGATTATTGTAGAACAGTAGTTGATATTCTTAATTGTGTGTGGGGAATGTGGTGACAGCACTGTTCAACAAGTTCAGGGTTAAGTTATAAGAGAGCCTTAGTTTTGAGAAGTCCTTGAAAAGTGGGACCATTGCTTTTCAGAGGCTCATCCAAAGGAAAATTAACAAAATATTTAAATTTCACCCATGCGCCTCTGCTGGTTCTCAGGGCTTAGCACNAAGGGTAAGGATATGCAAAGCAAAAGACAATCTACTTAACAAAGCATATAATGCAATATATGCTTTATATATGCATAAAGCATATATGTCCCAAAGCATATAATGCAAAATAGTTGCAACACTTTAATTAGCACCAAACAGCGCTAACTGAAGTTAAATGACTTTTTATTACTTCCCTGTGAGGAATTTTTTAGCCTTTGGCTAATTAAAAAAAAATTTCACAAATGTTTTGTTGTCATGTGAAAAGCAAGCAGCTTTTCTGGCAAGAAATCTGAAAAATGGACTTTACTAATGATCTGCCATTCTCTTCCAACACTAAGACTTACATTGAAGTCTGCATAATGATTTAGCTACTTTTAGGAAATGGCAGCTAGTAACTCAATTGCAAGGAGATCCTTTAGCGTGCATATTATTGCAACAAATCTTATTCATTTTCATACATTTCAGCTACAAATCTAATTTAAAAATCAGAGTTTATGTAAAAAATGAACAGCAAGCAAAGGTTCCTTGCTTGACTGATTGCATTATTTACAGTACTGCTTCAGGTATAACCAGGATTATTTGTCTTTATGACATTACCACAATGATATGAGATATAGTATGCTAATATGCTTGCCTTGGCTTATAAGGTGTTATTAGTCCTTGGTTTCTTTCAGTCTCTTAATTAGTGACTGTTGTTTAAAATCATCGATCTTTGCTCACATTTATGCAAATTTCCCAAATTATTAATAATAGCACCAATAGGGTCATGCTTACCTATTTTTTTCAAGAAAATATTTTTCTAAAAGCCTCATTTTACCACTCTTGTTTACATGGAGCAGAAACTTATTCTGTTAATAAATCTAGGTGTTTTGAGGAGCAAAGAATTACTGCTTGTGAATTTAAATTATACATATGTACTGTATCAATAATACATAAATGAACACATCCATCAATTGTAGATCAGTGTTTTCACAGAATACTTTGGAGTTGCACACAAAATAAGCAGTGCTGACAGAATGGCCAGCATGCAGCTGAATGATTATATATCTATATATTTAAAATCACAAATGTTTCTATTTGCATTGAATAAAGAAGGAATATCAGAGAAAACAGTAGAAAAAATTATAAATCTATAAAATATGTATTTTCTACAGACTAATTGGTAATTTTCCTTCAGTTGCGTTTGTGTTCATTGATTATCCATGAGGGACTTGAAAGAGTTTGTCAGAAATCCTTTCCCCTCTCCTGGAGGAGGTACCTGAGTGGAGGGCAGGAGGGTGCAGGCAATGCTGAGCAGACCCAATTTACTACATCCTGACCTGTGAACAGCAGGACAAGTCTCTCTTTTCCTCCTTTCTTGCTTCCTTCACTTGCTTCCCTAGAGCTTTGGCAGTGACAGTGAGAAAAATTAACTAAAACTTTGTGAAGGAAGATGTCATGTGATCAAAGCATCCACTCAGCTTAATTCAACATACTCTAACGAGGAGTTACAGGATACATTTTGTACAACCTCATGCCATGGCATTTCCCAGGAGATGGCCCTTTTATGCCTACCAGGTTTCCCCAATGGATGTGACTCTCTGAAATATAAACCTGGTGTTTATAAATATGGTGAAAGCGCCTCTGTTCTTGCTGATCTTACTAATGAGCTTATTTTGCTATGCAGTTATGTCAGCTTAATACTAAGGGCCTAAGAGGCTTTGCAAGACTGAAAAAAACCCCTTAACTTTTTAATGGGCTTTGAAAATTAATTCTTACTGGTGCCAAAACAATATGTAGAATGACTGAGAGAAAATCAATTTGACATAATTCTGCTCATATATGAACTCAGGGAATATTGCCTTTGAACACACTTTTAATTAGCTTTGTAAGAAAGTTTATGAATTATTTTCATTACAAAGTACATGCAACATGTCTTGAATAAGATAGTTGCAAGTGAACCATTCTTATGAAATGTCTTTGGAATGTCTAATTCCATTACTTCCCTGTAGCATGGAAACACATTTTCTTAAATGTTAGAATGAGCCTTGTTCATAGCTGAGAGAGACTTCTTTTGTAGAAGTACAAGAGAATAACATTGATAAAGCAACAATTGTATAGTTTTCTTTGGAACTTCTGACAAAATCAGTGCTGCAGTTTTGTATGTCTTTTTGTAGAAAACTAATTGTAATTTTTAAAACAAATAATGCCTCAATTATCAACATTTTTTACTGCTTTCAGACAAGGAATATATACAAAAAGGAAATAAAAATGAGCTTATTTTCTGATTCTGACTCAATATAATGAATTAAAATAGGAATTTACCTATTTGTATGAAAAAGCTGTCTGCTGTCATGTAAAAAGGCAGATTAGCAAATGAAATACAGGAATTTAAATAATATTGCTGCTCTTATTTTTCAGAATATATTATTTCAGGAAAACTATCTGAAAACTACTGTTTGCTAGCCTGCTTGCAGTAAGAAGTACATTGGTATACATGTAAAAAATGTTTGAACACTAAAAGCAAATTGACTTTATTTAGAAAAAACTTCAAACTAAAAGTGAAATTTCAGTATTTCATGACTGATAACAGCATTACAAACTTACAGGCTCTTGTTCAAAGACCTTTCGGTCCATATTTTAAATTATATAAAGTTAATGAGAATAAACTGTAGTTCAAAATTAATTGCTGATCAATATCTGTAACCTGCAAAATATTGAGTTAATTCCTTGTGCTTAGACATGATGGAGCTGAGTGTTGTCAGGATATATTATGAAATAATACAGAAACCTGAGGCTGTATACAAATGTCGGCTTGGAAGCCTGGGAGATATTTTATAAGTATAGCGAGTGTTACTGGGGCAAGGCAAACTAAGAGCAGAGCATTCAGTATAGAGAGAAACATGATGAAGGTTATGCAAAAAAAAAGAAGCAAAATTATGAAGAGTGCTGACACTGAGGAGTTACCTCAGTTCTTTAAAGTGTTATCTGTAGGCACTGAGGGCACTTTAGGTGGAAAGTTTTCTGTTGAGTTTCCATGTTAGAGCATGATATGACTTCTGCTGGTGCAGATCTGACCACCCAAGGACTTTATTTTCATGTTTGTCCTTCCACAAAGTGTCCCTTCCCCATTTGTCTATATATATTTTGTCCTTTTTTTTTTTTTCTCTTGTAATGTAGACATTCCAACAAATTGCTGGTACAACATAAGCAATTCCTGTTCATTGTTTGACTATATAAATTGAGCATCCTGCATGAATAGAGCTGTGTCCCAGAGAAATGCATTATTAAAGATTCTGTGTTTGCAGTGGTCATGTATCATTATTTAAACATGTTTAGCGTGCCTTCCTGTTTAAAGCACAAAAGAGCTACTCCAGTATAGATGAGGCAATTACTAAATGTCTCTCACATGAGAGTGACTCTGCAGGGGTACTAGCCCTTTGGAACAATTCCCTTATTAGCTACAAGCAGATTTGATCATATTTGGCATAGATTTTGCTTGCCTTTAGTTAGGTACAGGTTGCTGCTAAGAAAAGCAACGGGCAGTTTGACCAAAACCTCTAAGCTGATTTTACTGTAGGTCAGTACCTTTGTCATGTTGTTTTGCTCCAAAGCCCCAGCATGCATTTCAGATGGAAACAGCCCTTTCTAGGGCCCGTACTAGCTCTCTGTGAACATGTATCATTTATCATTTTATTGGAAGCAGCTGAGGATGCTCTAAAAATAGATGTGTGGAATGATAGACAGTTCATGATTTGCTGGCATGGAATCAAGACTTGACAGAAGGGAACAGAGGAGCCAATTGCATCCTCACTGCTGATGTTACCATGGAAGCTTTAACTCTTTACACTCCATGTCTGGCTCATATAACTTGTGCAGTACACTTTAATTGTTATGGATGAAGTGTATTTCATGGTGTAAAATCTACCTGCCCATAATAACTGAAGCTGTCAGACATGATTTAGGGAGCTATATATATTCCACAAATCTTCATGGGAGAGTGGAGGTACCTCTGCCAAGGTCTTTAGGCAAAAAAGCAGTAGACATGCAAATTTGAAATGCAAATAAATGCTAATTTGTGTAAAGGTAAATACATCGTGAGAATGTAAGGAAAAGATCCCCAGTGAGGAAATAAAAAGGAAGGAAAAATTAAAGACAGGTAAAATAAGGAAAAGTGAGATCTCTTACCTGAGTCTCTTCAGCCAGTTTGTGTTCTGCAAGATTTCCATTTCTTACGCATCCTTCAGTTCAACTGGTCCTCAGAGTATCCTCATAACTCTGAACTTTTTTCCTTTTCTCTCATTTCAGTATATTTTTCTCCTTCAGCTACATTCAATATTTAATTTAAATATCTCCTTGTTTAATGCAAGCATCCCACTTCATCCACAAACCACTCCTTAGTTTCTTCCACGTACAGATGTTGAATTCCATCTTTTAATCCTCACAGACAGTGTGTGGAGAAAATAATGGCTTTTAAGACATAAAATATTGGGTTTTCTCAAGTGTTGATACCCAGAGTGGATGTGATGATAGGAACCTTTTTCCTTTTAACTTCCTATTTCCTTAACCAAGTAACAGAAAAGTCTGACAAGAGCTGTGGTGAGCCTGCCCTCTTTCCAATTCTTTTATTCCATTATACTTAGATTAAAGATTTGAAAAAAAAGGGCACCAAAGGAATATTCCTTTTCTCTTTACTTCTGTTGACTGCAATCCAAATAAGAGAGACAAAACTTTCAATCAAATTCCCTTTGACCTTTTTGTTAGTACACAGATAAATCCATCACAGTCTTTCCCTCTGCCTTGGAATTTTCTTCTGCCATAATCCAACATTTTGCTTTCTCACACAAACATGACAGGTTTTCAAATAAATGCTTGAGGTGGGAAAAGCAAATATATTTCATTTTTCTGTAGCTTCATTCTCAGAAATATATGCTTCACCTAGATTTCAACCTAGTAAATAAATATGCATTCTAGTTTCCATGGTTTACATTCTGAGTGGTTATACTTGTTCCTCGTGGCAAGCTAATTTTAACTGGAGTATGACAACCAAATCTAGGTAGAATGGTCTTGTCTTTCTCAGAGTTGAATGTGTTGTCAGGTTTTAAGGGGTTTGTCTTTCCCTGAATACAATTGCAGAAATCTGGGATTTATTTGGAGCTCCCAGATGTTACAGAGTACAATGGATAATCTGAAGTTTTAGCATGTATACAGCAAGTCCTAGGGGTTCTCTTTGCTATGGAAATTACTGCACTCCTGAAGAGCAAAAGTAATGAAGACTGAGCAGGCAGGACATGTCCCAGCTCAACTACTCTCACTGTATATGTAGTAATGGGTCAGTTTTAGGAAATTGCAAAATCCAGGTTTTTTTGTTAATGCATTTCATGGGCGTGTGTTATGCATTAGCCAGAAGGTGTTTCAATAGCATATGTGATTCAAAACATCACATAGGCTATGCACATGAACTGGAAAGCTTATCATCACCCTGTTATTCCTAAGTGCTTCCAGGCTTTCTTTTCTCCCATTCAACATTAGTGGAGAGCTATGAGCAGAGGTTTGAATTCTGATGTTTCTATCAAGTCAGAAATTGTGTTATTAAAATGTCTGCTCTTTGT
>WEIV01018841.1:16154-37814 GCA_013390005.1 Calyptomena viridis | reverse complement strand
TCCCTACAATTTTGACTGTTAAACTGAATGTTTTGTTTTACCTCACAGGCCCAAGAACCTTGTGGTTAACACCCCAAGAGCTAAATGACAGATACTACCCAAAATGGGCTCAACATGAAGAATTTTCCCACTGAAAACACTAAACAGAGACAGGAAAAGGAAACTACATTTTTCAGGCACTTTGGTGAACCCAGAACACACTTTGCTACTTCACAGCCCACGGGACTGAGAGAGAAGGATTTCTGCAACCCAAGGGTTTGTTGAAACAAACTTTGGCAGAGCTTGTGCTGCCGCTGGGAGGAACTTTGGGACCATTTGCTGTAGAAGCAGAATTCTGATTTACTGCATATGATGGCATAAGTAACTTTACCTAAGAGCAGCTATGAAAAGACCTTCGTGTAAATATAAATATGTATTTATGTTTAAATATATAAATGTAAAATTCAGTAGCATAAAAACCCGCTTAACCAACATAAGAGAATATATAACATTATAAGAATACTAATATATTATAACAAGATATAAAGCTGTTGGAGAGCATCCAAAGGAGGCTGCAAAGGAAGGATCTGGAGGGACACTGGGCAAGCTGCCAGAGCTCGGGAAGTTTTTGGACACTCAGGGACAGGGTGGGAATGTTGGGGTGTCTGTGCAGGGCTGAGTTGGACTGGATGATCCTGGTGGGTCCCTTCCAACTCAGGATATTCTGTGATTTTATGATCCAGCCTCTTAAGGTGCTGTTTGTAAATTCTTCTACAGCTTTTGGTTGGTCACATGGGCCTCAAGTGAGGAGCAGTCTCCAAATGCTGCCCCACTAAGAGAAGTGCAGCAGGAATGGAACTTGGAGAGCCAAAATATGCCTTGAAACTCACTCAAGTAAGCCCTAGCTAGCAGAGATCACTCTGTGTGTTGCATCACTCTTCGTTTTAAAAGAAAGTTGACAAAAAGCACGAGGAAGTCTGATAAGAGATTGATTGTAACACATCCAGGTCACTTAGTGCTGGGTTTTTTTTTCAAGAGGACATTACATCAATGCCTTTTCAGCCAAGAATGTTTACAGCTCCCTGCAATTAGTGACTATTTATGTGGCTAAAGGTTTAAAGGTTAAGAACCCTTAGAGCACCTGCAGTGATTTGAAGGGGCAGCCTGCTGGAAAAGAGAGAGCCCTTGGTATTCAGGGATGTCAGAAAACACAGAAATGAGCTCCACAGGCAGAGATGGTTTCTGTGACATGACATGAACATGCTGAAGTACATTTTAGGGTGACATTATGTGCTGGGGAAGCAGGGTATGAATAGACTGGTGTTCACATCCTCAGTAATGACTCAAGTGCAGTTGCAGTTTGAATTGTTTTCTCCTTCAATGCATTCTTTGTTTTGTTAAGCTCTGGTTGGCTTTCGTTGTGCCCTCCCTGTTTGTTGAGCATCTTCATTAAAAAACACAGATTAAAAGTAAATATTGAAGTGGCCATTTAAAACAGCTCCAGCAGGAAGGACCACCAGAGATCCTGCTGGTCAGTTTCCAGAGGCAGCTGGATTCTCTGGTGACCACCAGCATCACCTTCCTGTGGTGAGCACGTATCTACAGTGAATTACCCAATTTTCCAGTGTAATGGGATTATAGTGCTGTTGTGGCACATCATTCCCTTTACTTCTCCCTTTACACCATTCCCAGTATTCTGTATTTATTGTTTTATTGCTTGGCTCTCTCAATTCCTCACCTTTTTCTGCTCTCCCCTGCCACTACAGCTGATATTCTGGTTGCCAGTGATGTTGTGACAAAGAACAGCCAACAGTGGATGTGGTGAGATACTCAGGATTCAATCACCTGCTCCATGGTCAAGAAAAGAAAAGCAACAATTCCTGATGGAGAATCACTTTCTGTTTTGCCTTTCCTGTCCACAATCCAGGTTAGAGCTGTTCTTTTCCAAGACTACAATTTCCACTCAGATCTGTGCCTACATGTGCAGGCTGGATTTGCATATGGAGATGAATGAGCCTGATAATATAATTCCTGAGCAGGAAGTGCTGCTGATGTAACATTTCCTTGATCTAACCTGCTGTTGGGTCTGGTGCTCCCTTCCTGGAGCTACCCAGGGTGATCCTCAACAGCACCAGCAAGACAAAAACCTGGTTACAGAGGGACAACAGCACAGGGATTTATTTTAAGCAAAAATCAGCTGCTAGAGAAGCTCAGAGAACTGAGCACCTCCACACACGTGTTTTCTCCTCCCTGAAGACTCTGTTCTTTAGTGCCATTGTCCCTAACCCTCCTCTTGGAGGGTAAAGCTTTGTGAACAGTGCTGTGAGCACAGGGATCTCCAAGCCCTTGGAGGGATATTGGGAGAACAAATCAGGTGCTGTGACACACAAAGCATTCTCAGAGAGATGTGATGTGGCTCCTCAGCAGAGCTGCCCTGAGTTTTAACTGGTGACACACCACTGGCCAGACCAGAAATGGTGCAGACAAGACCATGAGCAAAACCAAACCCACCAAGTGCTGCCACCCCAATCTCTGTGTAGGGTCTTCTCATGGCCTGCAGCCCAACCATGCTCACAGCTCAGCTTCAGGCAGAGCCCAGCTCCCACCACATATTTTTTATGTGTATTTGTGGGTTTTATTGCTATTCCTTCCCCATTCTCAGCCCTCCAGCATCCCCCTGCAGCTCCCTGCAGGCAGGGCATGGAGGATGGATGTCCCTGCTGAGCCATGTGTGCCAGCTGCTTCTCCTGCAGCCAACAGGAATCGAAGGGAAATGCTAATGTCCATCCCTCATGCCCATCCCTCTTGCCCACAGAGCTCAGGGGGGAGGTACAGAAGTGCCAGAGCTTGTTTCACCTACAACCAACTCCTCAGTTTCCACAGGCCTCAGACATGAGACAGGGGCATTGCTTTCCTCAGGCAGCAAAGCTCCAGGATGTGTAGGACAAAGCCATGGGTTCACAGGGACTGTTTTGGGACAGAACTGCAAACTGGGAGACACCAACTGTGCCCAGGAAATCGTCAGCAGAGCCCTTTACACTTTTAGATTCCACAATTTTAGAAAAGGGAGGAGGGAACCCAGCCTGGCTCCTGCTAAGCAGCAGCAGCAGCACACAAAGCAATCGTTATGCCAAGATTTAGCTCTTAAATCCCTCAAGATTTGGTGCTCACAGAGCATAAACAACCTTTGCCTCCCAGCCTGGTACCTCCACGTTTCCCAGCACAGCTCCACAGCCCCTCCAATACTCATCCTCTCCCCAGCCCTTTGCTGAGGCAGGCGTGCCAGCAAGAAACCCAGTTGCCATGGCATTTTTTCCCCCTACAGACAGATGTCCATTAAAAACCAAGTCAGCCTCAGGTTTGCTTCACAGAGCAGCTTTCAGTTGTTATTACCAGGAATTTCCACCGTGCCCCTTCACCTCAGATGCTTCAATGCACTTCAGTATTAATCCCTGGGGATTAGAAGGAAACTACTTCAGGGCAGGCACAGGTACATTCAAAGGACAAATTTAGGATTGTGATCTCGGTTTATGTTTTTGGCAGATGACAACCACATGGCTGTGTTTGGAAAGGGTTGACTTTGTTACCTCCTGGTGCTCTTTCCCCTGTGCTAAAATCATCAGGCAAATTGGAAGTGAGATGTGAAACTTCTCCCCTTCTCCCACATGTCACACCTGGGGCTCAGATCTGGAATTCTGGATTTAGGAGGAACCTGCCAATCCCAGGCAGGACCATCATGTGAGGCTGCATCCATGGAGAAAGGGAATTCCAGGCAGCTTCTGTGAGCAGGGCCAAGCACTTCCATGTGGCTCAAGGAGTGATGTCTTCTGCCTTGGTCACAAGGCCATATTTTTATTTAAGATTGAGAAAAGGAGTTAGTGGATTCTGTGTTCCCCCTCAGCCCATCCTGGGGGCCAAAACCTCACCAGAGGGGTCCCTTGGGGAGGGCAGGGGAGCTTCTTACTGCAGCACATCACCAGTGTCTCTGCAGGGCTGAGCTTGGAGGGGGACAGGCAGGTATTTATTTGTATTTGGGCTCCAACAGCACCGAATGTGTGAGGACTGGACACTGCTCTGTAACTGTACAGTGAAACGAGTTTTCCTTGCTAAGGCACTGCAAGAAATCCTGAGTGATGTCCAGGGAGGGATCTCCCCTCTCACATCCAGGCCTGAACCTGGCAGGGCTCCTACAGCATTCCTTGCTCAGGCTGTGACACCTGGGGGACATCACCCTTCTGACACCTTGATTCCAGGCTGCCTCACTGTGGGTTTTCCACGGGAGCCTGGATCTTTGAGGGATCCAGGTGCCACTATTCCAGCTGCAGGAACGGGAGCTCCTCGTGGCTCTGTGAAGCAGAGGGTCTGAGCACACCCCCAGCTGTGGGGTCCCGAGGGAATGCTCCCTCCCAGCCTCACACTCCCTTCCCAAGGCACTCGGATGTCTCCTCTCGGTTACAGCAAGTGCAGCTGCAAATATGGCCAAAAATATCTAATCCTCTTAACTGCTTCTGCAGTTTGACTCTGGTCACTGCAGAGGAAAATGCTGTGACTGCTGCCTGCATTCCCACCCGGCTCCACATAAACCTCGGCTCCTACACCGCTCCCACTCCTCCACACTGGTTTTTTGGAGGGAGGAGAAGGTGTTTGGCTCCTTATGATGGAGCTGAGGGGGTTTTTTGGGAAGGGGTGGAGGGCAGGAGCTCTCAGGGCAGTGAAGATGCTCCTTCACTGGGCAGGAGGATCCAGTTGGGATTCCTTCTTCACCAGGAGCCAGAGCACAGTCAAAACCTGCCACGGAGAATTGCTTGGAAAAAGGCCTCTTGCTCCTACACTTGCAGAGAGAAACTCTTGGCCCAGCTGTGCTTGGACACGACATCCAGCTTCCCTTCCATTGGCACTGGGGATGCAGGAGCATCCCTGTGTCCCATGGATAACTCCAGCTCACCCATCTCACTTGGCTGCATCTCACAGGAGCTTTTCCAGCAGGGACTCCACACAGACCCTGGATGCAAGCCAACAGCACTGGGAATTTCTGCAGCCTACGTTAATTCTGCCTGGACTAAGACAACCAGGAATGTGGAGGGATTGTTCTGGGAGATGTAGTCACGGCTTGGGTGCTAAACAGATTTACTGTGAGTTTGCTTTGGTTTTACAGAGCTTGGACATGGACACCATGAAGTTGCCTTGGAACATCACTCACACCACCCCAAAGAGGAGCCCGCCAAGGTGGGTTTCCTGCATGGGAAGAGGCCCCTCTTCCCTAAAGCTTGTCACACATCCGTAGAGACTCATAAATCTCACACACAGACAGAGGCACAAGGGCAGGGAGAGACTGGGAGACAAAGGGACGTAAATTGGTGTCAAAAACATCACCTTTGCTGCCAGAGAGCCAAGGTTTGTCCCACACTGTCCTCCAGGGCTGTCGCCACCACACAGGGACACTGAAAACAGGCAAGATAACAGGTCATTGCAGTCCCCATCCAGGAAAAGCCTCCTGAAACACATGGAGACAGCCCTGACTGCTCCAGATCCAGCTCCAGAGGCAGCAGCCCCCCAGGGCAGCACCTTTAGAGGAGCTGTTGGCTCTGCAGAAGGTTCATCGGGGCCCAATTTCCTGGTGGGAAAGCAAACATTGTTCTCCCAGGTGTGTTTGATGTCTTTAACCAGCTTGGGATGGAAGGAGTTTGACTCTCCAGCTCCTTGGGAGAAGGTGGAAGGAAACCATGTGAATGTCTTGAGGTTTGTTGTCTAACTCAATTAGCCGATTACTTCCAGGTCAAGGAGGGGCAAAGCTGTAACTGCTGCTGTAAATAATGTTTGCTCAGGGGTGGTGCAAGAGCAGGAAGCTGTAGGTTTGGGGCTTGAACGTGGAATGAAAGCAAATATCACCAACTGCTTCCTGCTCCCAGCAAACCTGTCCCTGTGTTGCTGTTTGCCCCCCGAAGGCTGCAGTGAAGCAGAGCCTTGGGGAATGTGTGCTGGAATTCAGGCTGGGGCAGGAATACACAGGTGTGCAAAATCTGCCCTCAAAGGCTGCTGGCTGTCCTGGTGTGGGACCTGCGGGATGAGCCTGCCTTTAAAACACAATTCTTAGACCAAAATGCCCATTTCTGTAAGGAAAAGGGGGAGGAGGCCTCGGGGAAATGGATGTGAATTTCTCGAACAAGAACAGACAAGTTGGTCGGTGCAGATCAAGGCAGGAATTTTCCGGCGGGCCTTAGGGAATTGGGCTCTGGTGACAAAGGGAGCAGAGAGCAGGTGGAGGGACAGCAGTGTGGCCCCTCGAGGGGCCTGGGCTGGCCGTGGCACAGGGAGTGTGGCCATGGGGTGCTCCAGCTCTCGGACAGACGGACACCTGTGGAGCTTTGCCTTCAGGTGACTCTGTGTCCTCTCTGCTCGTGGCACTGGGAGAGGTTTCTCTTGGGCACAAACCTGATGTCACCTCACCCACCCAGGGGCTCGGCTGCAAAGAGAGCAGAACCAGTGACATGGAGGGGGTGAGTTGTCATTAGGGAACAGTCTCTTCCCAAAGGGCAAAAATGAAGGAGTCCCTGGCACAGAAACAGAGCAATGTCAGATGTCACCCCCCAAAGCGTGGTACCCACCAATCCAGCGGGAATGTCCCCGAGTGAAGCAGTGACAGCAGGGCCCTGCCTCACCCTGAACTTCCCTTCCAAGCAGGGGAGCACATCCCTCTGTCCCTGCTGTCCCCATCACCCCTTTGATCCACCTCTTCCCGGTGTTTTCTCAGGAACAGCTGAGAGTGAGTCACCTCAGCATCCTCCAGGCTTCTCCAGGCTCCGTGTGGCTCCACCTGTGCTCTTCCCTGGCCCCTTTGAACCTCCTCTCCTGGGCAGGTGGGCGACACTGGGAGCTCCTGGTCCCTGTGCTGCCACTTTACTGCCCCTCTCCCTCTGAGCCAGGGAGGGAACAGAAGGATCCAGGGAACTTCACCGCACGTGCTGGCCCCCAGCAGCCCTTTGGGGAGAGCTGGTCCCTCATTTCTCTCTCCTCCTGGAGCATCTCCCCGTTCCTGCCACGGAGCCCCCCGTGCCAAGGCAGCACACACAGCAAATCCCCTCTGCGGCTCCCCTGGGGAAACGTGTTTCCTTCACGGTTTAAAAATAAAAAGGTCTATTTTGAGGGTTTTATCCACAGCAGGAGCTTGGCCACTCTCAGCTGCGCAGAGCCAGGGAGCTGCTGTGGGGACACTGAGTCACCAGAGCTGACCTGCTCTTCCAGTTGCAGATGCCAAAACTTGACCACAGGCTGAAGTCTGAGTGCCAGTGGTTTTTCCAGGCACTCGGGAGTCCGGACGATGGGTAAGGAAGAGTCATGGAATGGCCTTCACTGGGACTCTTCCCATCACCACAAGCTCCACTTCCTTGCGAGAAGTCCCGCAGGAGCCTGGGAGAGTCTGTTGATCCACAGCAGTGAATAAACACCTGGGCAGACTCTGCAGGTTGTCCTGGCACCTGGGATAATTTTAGGAGAAGCTGGAGGGGAGTTGAGGACTGAGAGTGATTTGGTTTAACACGAAATATTCCGTAATTTTTGCTTTCCCTGCTTTCTCCTGCCCAGGGATAATTGCCCTGCCTTATCAGCTCAGCTGAGCCCAACCTCTCCAGCCCAAAGATGACAAAGAGCTCCTTGGGACAGCTTTGCCTCGGAGTTAGAAACCAGGAGACCTCAAAAATAACAAGTTGTGGTGCCTGCTCTCCCTCCCTCCCGTTGCAGTCAAACACACACACAGAGAACTCCACACTGGTTTAATTTTCCATCACATTTTTTGAAAATGGATTCCAAGATACAGTACAGCATCTTAGTGTTCTACACAAAGTAAGCCTTCAGCAAAAGGTCAGAGGATCTTAATGGTGTAAAAATATATCTTAAATAAAATAGTTTCTCTAGGAGAGCAAGCCGTGCTGTACATCTCTGGGTCCTCAGAGTCATTTACAGAAGGCAGAGGCCTGGCTGTACAATCCACACACTGAGAAGTGAGTGCACATTCATGCTACAAAATTAGGAAGAGTCCAAATTCCAGATGGTTGGGACAGATCTCCAAACCCAGGCAGTGCATTAACAAGTGCCCTGGATTTCCAGTGAGCAAGTCCAACACTTCCAGTCCATACAGTCAGGAAGTGGATCATAACATATAAAATTCCCCACGGCCTGTGGGCTGTAACTTATCCCCTTCAATTGGCCAAGAAAAGAACCTGCAGCAATTTAAGGACTGGGTGTCTCATGTCTGTCCAGGGTGGAGCTGGGCAGCCTGAGCTCTTCCAGTGTCCCACACTAATGACTGTCCCAATGGATAAGGATTATCCCATGGGCTGGAAAGACAACTGTGGGCCTCCACTGCCACCTTTAGCAACAGATCAGCTTTTAAACACCCAAATTCTGAGCACAGCAGCCACCAGGACAGTCACTCCCCCATCCAGGAGGAAACTTCCCACCCCGGAACACCCAGCCTTAAATTCCAAGTGAAAACCAACAAAGAGCAAACCAAGAGAGATTCATCCCCAAATTTCCCTTACAGGACCTGCCTACCTTCGAGGCAAGTAACACAGGGGTTTTGCCAGCTGAGATTTTGGGCAGTGCCACGTTTTGGAGCAGGATCACAGGAACTGGGAGCAGCAGCTGCAGCACATGCTGAGGGTTCCGTGGTGGGGCAGCACATCCAGCCCTTGCCACAGACCCTGGAGCAGCAGCTACAGGAATGTGGGAAGAGAGTTTGCAAGGCGCTGAGCTCATCCCCATCCTCCCTCACCTGATTTTGAGGATAACAGCTCTGGAGCTTAAACCAACATCCCCAGTGCAGCTCGTGAGGAGACACCCCCCTCCCCAGCTCCAGGAGGACGGGAATGCTGGGAACGTGTACCCACCTGCACAGATAACTATTTAACTTGTAGAAATACCTAGAAAATAGCATTAAACAGCATCCAGAACACAAAACTTCCACCCTTTCTGCCCCAAAGGCAGCACAGCAAGCACTGGCCTCTCAAAGGCCACTTGTAGAGTGAAGACAGTGTTTGTAGCAAAGTCTCTTAAAGCATTAATTTCCCTGCTCGTGAGCCTTTAGAACTCACCTGGTTTCTTACACCACTAAGATGGTTTATTTTCCACACCTCACTCGTTTTTATTTCCAGACTACAGTTCTACTCCTGCTCTGGCAGTTCTGTGGTGTCAGGACTGCACATAAAAAAAGGCAGATGTAGATAACCTAATTTACACTGTATTAAGGAATTCCTTAATTGAGAATACTTTTAATCCATGAGAAGAACTGGAGAAGCCTTATACACTGGGCTGAGCCTACTCTACAGCATCCCTGCAGGGAATGGGATGTTTGACATGGACACACCCCCCACCCCAAAACACTCTCCAAGGAAGTCAAACACAACAGGAGGGGCTCTGAGAAGGTGGGAAGGCAAAATGGTCATCAAGATCTGCCTAGAAAACAGCTAAATAGTGCAGTGAAATGCTTTTAAATACCACAGACACCTCCACTGACTGGCGGCCAGTTTTATGAGCAGCTCTGGAGACAATTTCTAGCTGAGCTTTAGTAGACTGGGCATTCCCAGCCACAGGCCCCAGAGGTGAGCCTGGCCTAGACTGGCACGGCCAGTTCCAGTGTGGGAGCAGAGCATTCCCAGGCTCATTTCCCCCTCCTGCCACGGCCTCTCCTGGAGGAAGGTCTGCCCGTGCCCACTGTGGAGGAGCTGGCAGAGGATGCCATGGCAATGTTGATCTGTCCCTCCTGAATCTCCTGCCGGGTCTCGGCTGGGAGGTGGTTGATCTTGTTTTGTGTCTCCAGGTAGAACATGACGTCCCGCAGCTGCTCCTGGAGCTCGGAGATGTGCAGGTCCTTCTGCTCACAGGTTTCCTTGAGCGCTCTCTCCTCCTCCCTCAGCTTGTTTTGCAGCAAGGCCTGATTCGCCCGCAAACACTTGTTCAGTTCCTGCTCCTCCTTCAGCTCGTTGGAGAGTTTTGCCACTTTGTAATTCAGCTGGAAACACCTTGCGGGGAGAAGCACAAGTCAGGACAGCAGCACACCCAGCCCAAACCCCACTGCAGCCCTTTTCCTGACCCCCAGCCCCACCAAGACCCCCTGGAATCTGGTTTTCTGGCAAATGGAGGCAATGCAAGACCCTGAAATCCCTCCTGGATGTTCTACACAGCACCTGTGTGTCACCTGCACATGGGACGGAATGTTGTGAAGCAGAATCCCTTCTCTTGGGAGTCTGGCAATTCCATCTCATGCCAAGTACCAACAGTGCAGGCAACAGGGACATGTTTGAGAGATGGACTAACCTTGAACATGCACCTGCAGCTTTTGGAATGAGTCCCAAAAAGGGCACAGAGGTTACAAGGCACCCCGAGAGAACAGTCAGGGACCCCCAGACAGTGGCTCCTGCCACACTCCAAGCCCCTGAAGATCACCCAGAAGCAAGATGCTCCCACAAGGTTATCAGCAGCCTCATGATTCACAGACTTCCTGCTCCCAACAACTCGCTGCCTTTGCCCTGGAAGTTTGCTGGCATCCTACACCAACTCCTTCCCACTCAGCAAGGGGAGCTGCACCGACCACAGCTCCCTGCTCCAGCCACGCCCGGGAAGAACAGGGCACACATTCCCACCCAGGGAGCTGCAGCACATGGATCTGCATTCCCTGTGCTTGACATCTTTCCTCTAGGGAATTGCCCAGGCCTCCATTTCTCTCTCTGTAGGGCAGTGGCTGTGCTGAGCTGCCTTTGATCCCTTTGGATGCATCTGCCAATGGCAGGACAGACTGGCATCAACCTCAGAGCAGGGAGAGGAAGGATCCCCGAGTGCTAAATATGCAGAGCATGGCAAAGGAGCTGAGAGCCCAAAGCTGTGCTCACAAAACAGCCACTTCCCATTTGTGAACACCTACAGAAATCAGACCTTTTTTAAAAGTATTCCAGCTTAAACAGCTCAAAACTACCCAGGAATAGCGGGACTTTTGGTTTTGGATGTCAGTGTGCAGTGTTTTAATGGCTGTGTGAACTGAACCTGGCAGAGGTACTCACTTCCTCTCCACAGACTGCTTTTCTTTGAGCAAGTCATTGAGCCGCTGTTCCAGGCTGTCACACTTCTCAATGGTCTCTTTAAATTTGGTCTTCATGTTGTTAATCTGTAAAAACAAACACAGGGGCATTTCAACCAGCTCAAAGTCTGCTGCACTTTGCTCAGGTCACTCCGTTTGCTGCAGTGGTTTCCAGACTTGGGCCAATTCCTGTGCCCAGGTAAGGGAAGCTTTGAGCCCAGGCTTTGTTGTGCTGGAGACCCCCCTGTGCCACACTTGGGTCCCACACAGGGAGCCACGTTGCTGTGGGAGCTGCTCACACAGATCCATGCCAGGCTCACAGAAAAGCTGCAGCAGATCCTTAATTCTCCCTGCCTCCATCATTCCAGCATTCCTTTAGCCACCCTCTCACCTCTCTGGATCCATCTGCAACCCCTAATTTCCACCTTCAGGGGTTACAACGCTGGGTTTTTTCTCATTTTAAACCAAACCTGTGGTCAAAGTGTGAAGATGAACAGGCTGCCCTGCTCGGCACTGACTCAGCAGTGACCCACTGACACCGATATCTTGCTCACACAAAACACAAACAGCCCTTCAGTGCTTCCTCTTCCCCTGCTGCCCCACTCCAGGTTCTGGAGCTCCTCCAGGGGCTGCACGGGGCGTGTCTCATCCCCAACATGACACTGAGAGGAGATTCAGGGTCAGGAATACTTGCTTCTCCTGTAGCAGTGCCTACAGCACGCTCGCACTGAGGCAGGAATTTAAGGAAAACTTTCCTGGAGGAGCAATCTGGACAAACCTCGGTGCAGCTGATGCCAGAGTGGGTGCAGAGCAGGTTTTAAGCCTCCCAGCCCTAATCAGGAAATGTTTGTGCAGCTGATGGTTTGGGGAAGCAGCCTGAGCACTGATAATGGAATACACTGCATGGTGGCACCGATCCAGACAAGACTCACACGGAGTGAGGGCCAGGAATAAAACTGTTGGGATCTTTATGAAACCACGTTTGGGGTGTGGATCGGAGTCATTCCACTTTGAGGTCTTTGTGGATCGTGTTTCTTGGCCATGTGCAAGGTGATTTTTGATATATATTTTCCTTCTATAGGGCTCTCCATAAGATTCCTGGGACTGTTCTTTAGGACAAGGTCAGTGACCTCTATTTCAGTGGTGACCATTTCTATGTTTATTTAACTGCAGGTACTAAATGGTTAATTAGAAGTCATGTAGAAAGTTAAGTAAAGGACTCCATTCTAAATCCTGACTCACTTTTAAACCTACTTGAAAGGATCCACGTAGAGTGAAAAAGCAGTAAAATATTCTCCCTGGATTTCTGCTGGTGACATTTGGAAGCAGTCCTGCCTACAGGACACTTCATAGGAGGAGACTCTGAACTTTTCCCAAAGGGTGATGAGGAGAGAGAGGGGATCAAAAACAAAGGGCAAATCAATATGCATTTGGAGCAGAGAGACAGCTTCCCCCCCTGCAGCCAGGCAAATTAAAGTCATATTGTCTGTGCTACACCAACATTCCCTGGAGAGCCGTGTCACGGAGACGGATGGCACCGGCAGCCCGGGATCCTGCAGCACCACTGCCTTTCCCACTGCTGCAGTTTCCCCAGCAGCACATTTAAATCACCCTTCAATCTCAGTGGCAATCTACCTGCTTCTGCACCACTGAGCAGCAAATTGCTGGATGGGAGCAGCCAGATAAGGGATACGCACATCTCGGAGACAATTTTTCCAGCTGGGAGAGGAACAGGCTGAGCGAGCCCAGGCTATGCCAGAGACCCAACTGCTCCTTCTCCCACTGACCAGTGTCCAGGGCCCTGCACAGCTGCCCAGGGCAGAGCTCACCTCTTCAGCCGTGTCCTTCTCTATCCGGACGATCTTGTTTTCCCAGTAGATTCGTTGGGATTCCAGCTGGCTCGTGAGCAAATAGGAATACTGCAAACACAGAGGCAGAGCACTCAGGGAGGCCCTGATGATTAAACCCCAAAGGGCTCCAATGCACAACTGAATCAGGTGAAATGGAGCACAGGGAAAGGTTGTGGACACACGTCCAAACTGCACGTCCAGCTGATGTGTTTCACCAGTTTGATTTCACAATCAAATCACTTGGTCTTTTGAAATCAAGGAAACTCTAGAGCACAAGGATCAAGTGAGAGTTCTGCTGAGCTGAACCCAGTGTCATGCCAAGAACTTTTTAAGGATTCAGATTTGTCATGGGAGTAGCAATAAATCTCTACAAGAAAATGAAGCATCATCCCTGCCTGAGAGTCTGAGACCCCAAAGGCTGAGGGGCAGAGTTAGGGTTAAACCCCCAAAATCACAGCCCAAAATCCAAGGCAGAGGGGTAATGCACATGTCCAGCTTCCCTGTAAGGTCTCTGGGAAAGCACCCTCAGCTCTGTGTAACTATTCACAATTACTGTTCTCCAACATGGATGGCCCTTTCCAATGTCATTTTGGCATCTGAACAAGGATCTCTGCCTGACATCCCATCTTTTCCCTCCTGGTTCTGCAAATGACGTATGAGAAGGATGGAAAACCTTCTCATTTCTTATCATCAGGATAATAAACATCCAATTAGGCATTCACTAAAGAATTAAATGTGCACAAAGCCTTGATCACTGTCAGTAACTTCTGAGCACCAAAATACTCTGCCAAATTCCTTCTCTCTAGAAATATTTACATCTCATATGATAGATCTTATATGCTTTAAGGGGCAACCTCCCAGAAAAAAAAGGACTAAAATTAGCTGGTTTTAAGTGTTGTTCAGAAAATTCACTGAAAGGCAACCAAGTATTTATGTGAACAATGAGCTTCTCAGGTCTCTGTGGGCTGTTCCTTCTCACATCCCTTGTGTCTAATGCAGCTGAAATGGTGCTGCAGTGTGTCTGCTCAGTGAGGCAGGGATTTTGAGTTCCCCTTTAGTCAGCAGAGGAGAAGCTGGGCAACAGGTACAAAAAATAAATAAATCACTATCTGTTCAAGAGGAGGGAACAGAACAGGGCTGGTGTCAGATGAGCCTGTCAGCTTTGCCAGCCAAGGATTCCTACATCCTTGTGCAGCTTATGAGCTAAACTGCTCACAGGGACAGTTCCACACTGATCTTGGCTCTGAACCCATGTCACAGATTCACTGGGAAGGGTCTGGGAGGCAACTGAGACCCATTTCTCCCCCAGTGACCTGAGTGTTTGCAGCAGCACAAGCAGCTCCTCTTCAATCACCAGTGACCACAGGACAACACTGCAGCTCACACTGTGCTGCATCAGCTCTGCAGAGCCACGGAGAGGTTGGGAAGAAAAAAAAAAAAGGAGGAAAAAAAGCAATAAAGCCATCCTGCTCCTGCCTGGAGATGATTCCCTACACACAGTGTGAACATTGAGCATTGAACCGTGGTGGTATCAGGGTTTGAAACACTTCCACACACAGAGTCCAGCAAGGCAAAATGTTTACCTCTAATTGTAAGGCATCAATTTTCTCTTCCTGGCACATATCCCCCTCACACTCGTACTGAACTATCTTCCCATCAGTTTTACTTGCAACCAGCCGATGCACGTAGTTGTCTGAGGAGAGAAAATCCAACCACTGTGGGAGCTTTGAGCTGAGGAACACCCAGACAATTAACCCTCCAGACTCTGCACCAGCACCTCTGTGAGGCACAAAGCCAGAGTTCCTCAGCAGACCCCTCACAGGCTGTTTATCCCACCAGCCCATTCCCACACCCCAGGGCAAAGAGATGGAAAGGGAGCAACAAACACATTCCACAGTCTCCCTCCTCCACCTGCTACAGACCCACAGCAGCCATTAGAGCACGGATCCCAAAAGACAGGGATTAGTACAGAGGCAAACTGTGCCTCAGCTGCTCTTCCTGAGGGATCCCAGCTGTTCCCTGAGCCAGGGGACCCCGGGGAGGGGGGATTGCTCACCTCCAGCGTAGTCCCAGACCCTGTGGTTGGTGAGCTGCATGGCGTAGGTGTGCTGGGTCTCCTCAAAGTGCTTGTAGGCGTGGCGGCTCACGTAGCGCCCGCAGCCGATGTGCCCACAGATCAGACAGATCCACAGGTTCTGCCAACACAAGGGAAAGCTCCTGCCTGCAGCTCTGGCTCCTTGGGAAGCCGTGACCCGACCCTGCTGGTGCTGTGCACGCCAGTCCCTTCCTCAGGGAATGAGCAGGGTTTGCTTTCCCGCTGCTGCTCCCCAGCTGGAAGCCGAGGAGAAGGGGGTCCCTGCTCATTAAAGCCAATTACAGCCCTGCAGGTGTGATAAATCACCAGCAAGGCAAGCCCTGAAGGCACAGACCAGAAGGGCCCACCACACGCAGGGTCACACTCATCACACACACTCTGAACAGCTCATGTGCTGGTCTTTCTAAGAATCAGAAAGATTTGTCAAAACAGGAAATGTTGTGAGGTAACATCCCTTCCCAGCACTGATTCCAACTCAGAAGGAAAGCTGATACCTCACTGACTGGTAAAAGCAGCCCCAGAATGAACCCCCAGAGCAACCTGTGCAAGCAGAGCTAGTCTACATCTCACTCGCCATCCACCCACCTACTTACTTCTTGAACTCCACACTCAAAACACTTGTTCTCCTCCACAGGCTCTGGTGTCTGGCAGTACCTGCAGACAGGGCACCTGGAGGGCAAGAACCAGCATGATGAGACATAGGGAGCTCCATCCTCACATTCCAGCAATCAAACAGGGAGCCAGGAGCTCCAGGGAAATGCCCTGGCCAGCAGGATGCTTCCTGTATCACCCACCAATCAGTTCACATTGACCCACCCAAATTCACCTCCACTCCACACCAGGTCACCCTTTTCAGCTGTAAAGTGGCAAAAGAATGAAGAGCAGTTCTCCCTCCCAAAGCCAATTCACAGGTTCAGCTGGATCTGGTTTTACTGCAGCCCAAGTGCAAAGAACACCTGCAACCATGAGCGTGTTGTAACTACACACTGCTGAGAACAGCAAGTGACACTGCAAACACACCTCAGTACTGGAACAACCCTGAGGAGATGCTTCAATTCCACCCCAAACCAACGGATTCAGTCTCAGCCTTCCCAGGGAGAACATCCCACAACTGTACCCTAAAGGAACCAGCAGCAGGCATCCCTTTTGGATCTACCAAACATCCAAGAGATCTCTCCTCTCTTTTGGAACCACCTCAGAGCTGCCAGAACCACCAAGAGCAGAGGGAAGCTCAGCTCATCTCGGGGCAGCTGAGGCTGCATCCTGCTGCCAGGACTGTTTATGTATTTTTCATTAGCTGCTGGATAAACCACAGAACTATTCCAGGGAGGAGACAACTGGACTGCAGTCAGCTTTCTATACAAATTCAGGCACTTACAGCCTCTCTGGCGCCTGAGCAAACACAGGGATTTTCCTTTCTAGTTCTTTGAGACGGGGAGCATAAGTTCTGTTTAAACTGTACATTGCATATTTAAGTGCTGTTCTGGATGTTGCTCCTGCACTGGCTAAGCTCCACTGCCTCAAATTTAAACTGGTTCTGATTGATGAGCAAAGCAGCCCATCAACTTACACATCTGATTAATGTCACAGATTCTGTTGCTCTGGCTTGTGAGTGATGGACAGAGAGCTAAAATCTTCCTCACACTCCCAGCAATCGGGATAGCAGGGACAGAGCAGGCACAGGGAAGATCTGCAGCCTCCTGCTGCAGTATCTGTGACTGCCTGAGCTGCAGCAAACGGTGTCCAGAGGGATGCAAAACATGCCCAGCCCAGAGCAGCTCCTGGGAGCCAGCTGGGGGCTTCAGGAATGCTGAAATCCCATTCCACAGGGATGTGAGGGATGGTGGGAGCACACACAGGGGAGGGTTGGTGGCAGTGAGAGGAGCTGCTTTAAGAACAGACAAAGGTCCAGCCTCTGTGCCATGGAGGGTTCTCCCTGTGCAGGGACATGACTTCCCACCCCCATCCCACACCCAGCCAGAACAACAGCCTGCATGGAGCCTCCTCTGCCCAATTCACTGAGTGACCTTGTCATCATCCCTTCCTGCCCCTTCTCCCAGTCCTGTCCCTTTCATGCCTTCTCAGTCCAGCTCCTCTTCCTCCCCTCCCAGCATCCAGACAGGAGAGGAGACTGCAGGGCTCCCCAAAGGGCCCCTCAGCTGCAGGCAGGTGTGCAGATCCATCTTTTTTAGGGATGCCCGGGCTGACAAGGCTGAGTGAAGCAGGGCTGTGTGTGCATTCACTGCTGTTTACCCCAGCACTTTTATCCTACAGTATTTTGAAATAATCAGCATTACTCCACAGCTCCCTCCCTGCCTCAGCAGAGAGGCCCGTGGGAATCATTGTTCAATTACTTTTGGCAGGGACATTTCTCTCTGGGAGTCCCTTAATGGGAAAACAAGAGCATTAGGACTTGCAGTAATTCCTGCCCCCACTCTGATGAGCAGAGCCTCGTCAGCACAAACCCACCACACTCAGAGCAGGGGTTTGGGGGTGGAAATGAAGCAAAGCCTCTTACGTGGTGTCCTCCCAGCGCTGCAGACACTGGCTGTGGAAGCTGTGGTTGCACAGCGTGGTGAGGATCCCGTTCACAGACTCATCCATCCTCTCCAGGCACACAGTGCACTTGGGGAGCTCTGTCAGGTCCATCACAGGCAGGCTGGCACCCTGTGAGGGGACAACAAACTGCTCAGCACCTTCCAGTCACCACCAACTCATCCAATGTCTTCCCATTACTGCTGGCAGGGTTCAAAAACATGACAAAGTAATGCTGTGAGGCCACGCAGGGGTTGGAAATTTATTTAGAATAAAAGGATCTCCAACATTCAATAGGACACAGGCAGGATCCTCCTCACAGCACGGGCACAGGGAAGGTGCTGCATGTAAAACCAGCCCCACTGTGCTTTGGGGATTCCCTGAATTACAACCCAAGGCAGGTTTAGGTCAGAGACAAGGCATGAAGCCCATGGAGTCACCACACCAAGGGATGGGAAGCAGGGTTTGGTTGATGCAGTGAAGCTGTTCCTGCAGCATCCTGCCCAGTTCAGATAATCCTGTTAAAACCCTCTGAAGTGCAGGGGAAAAAAAACAAACCAGACTTACATCTTCTGATTTGAAGACCTCAGCCCTCTCCACGTAGACCAGCTGGCAAACATCCTCCTCGATGGAGTTGAACTGGCGGCCGTTGCAGGCCATGTAGAAGCTGTCAGCATCAGCCTGGGCACACAACACAGGGAATTGCTTCCAAAGGGAAAACTCAAGGCTGACACCACCCAGGAAGAACCTCCTGTATCCTCCCTTCTCCCCTTCCCCAACCCGGTGACACCAGAGGAAGGATTTCAGCCAGGTCCAGGCACTGCATTTTGGCCCCAGGTTTGGCATCACCACTGGATGATGGAAGACAGGGAGAAAGTCCGGGGCAGTGACAGCTATGCTGACATTGGATCATTCAGCAGGAATGAGGGATTTCCCTTCAGCATCTGTTTCACCCTTTGTCAGCAATTTCAGTGCCTTTGCAAAGCAGATTTGGTCTCTGCAAAAATTTAAGAGGGACACGTGGTGTCAGGGAAAGGAGCAACAGTTTAACAGCTTGTTTTGTGGGAAAGAATCCATTTCACCACTCGTAATTTAGGCACATTCTGAGGCAAAACCAAACCAAACCCTGTCAAATCTATCATCTCTTTTCTCTCAGGAACTCCCTGGACTCTTTTGAGAGTGATCACGCAGGATTAATGCAATGAACTGAGTGCCACATTCCCAAATTTCTGGTCATTCCAGCCAGAAACAGCAAGGCACTGGAGATTTGTTTTGCTGCCTGCAGGCACAGCCATTAGAGGTCAACAGAGCTCCAGGGAATTGCCTCACAAACAGGAATTTCAGGGTGAATTGAGCACAAGTTTAGGGATTTCCAGCATTAGGTATTTGCCCGAGTAATGTGGTAGAGCAAGAGACAAAATCATCTTTGTAACTACTGCAATTACCACAAAACTCACAGAAATCCTCCACCTGCACAAAGGGAAATATCTCAGGGACTATTCACAGCTGGGGGAAACCTCTCCCTGAACCCCGAAATAAGTCATTTGCATTTGGGAGAAGGGAATGTACAAGTGGAAGGGTCCACACAGGAACTGGAGGGGGGAATTTAGAGCCACAAAGTTCAAGAAGGTCTGTAAGCAGCAAACTATGTTATCTGGGTATCAATTCATCCCCAAGGCTCTCAGTTTGGGGGTGACTGTCCTCTTCACACTGCCAGTGGCTGGGAGACCACCCAGCTCCTCAGAAAAGCAGGAAAGGTCTTTCCTAAAACAAAGGGATCCCCACTGGCCGGGGATCACACAGCACAACACACCACTTTTAATATGCTGTGAGACAGCAGAGAACTCTATCCTAACTGCTTTTCTAAGAAAATACCCTGCCAACAAGACATTGCACAGCTAGAACAGGGCAGGCACTTGTCTCCAGGTGTGGCACTGACCTTAGCAGCCCTGGGAATTCTCTGGGAAGGAGGACAGGGCTGTTTCCTCGAGGGCGAGTGCAATCCTGGCTGACATGTGGCCAGTGGAACCACAGGCACTGCAGTGACAGCACAGCCCAGAGGCTCCAGCTCTTACCTGGGAGCTGAACTTTATCAGCACCATGTACTGGTTTGGGGTGGAGTCTCGGATGATCTTCATGTGCTCAATCACTTCATAGAAGGAGGCCACAAACTTCATGAGGTCATGGCTGGTCATGGTGGCCGGGACAGTGAGGATGCAGAGCATGGCACTGCGCCGGACATCCTCCTTCAGAGAGGTCATCTTGCTGGGGACACACAGGGACACCTCAGCCAGGACAAGGCACAGCTGGGGACACAGCTGGATGCCGTCCTCAGCCTTTACCCGCTGTTGTAAACGCTGAGGAGAGGGGTTGTGGTGAACACCCAGCGTCCCCACACGCAACAGGCACAGTCATGCTTTGGCCAAGGATTCATCTGGGCACCTCCAACAGCAATGGGATTGCCAGGAATAATGGGACATCTGTTTTTTCTATAAAAACAGCTGAAGTTGGCGGGGCACAGATGCTCAGCACTATTCCTAGAACAAGTGAGCAATGTTTGTTGCTATTTCCAATGCCCGTTTGGTGGCTCCTGGTGGCTTTCAGGAAGACCTGAAATGGGAGTTCTCATGCAATTACAGGGGAATGGTGTGGAATTGCAACTCCTGAATTACAGGGTGAAAGCTCCTGCCTCAGGCCTGTCACCAAGGCTCCAGAGATCACGATTTTATTGTGGGATCCCTCAAGAAGGTGCTTTCAAATGTCATTTCTTCAGAATGTGTGTTTGTCTTACACTCTTACAGCCCCCAGAACAAGCTCCCAGCTCCCCCAGTATCACCCACAGCTCTACCATTAACCCCAGTCAGCCTCTGCCTTCCCAGGAGGAGTCACCCTTCCTGTTTATCCCCTGTCAGGAGCCACAGCCCCAGGGTGAGCGACTCACCCTTCCCACCACAGCTACCATTAGTCAGGAATTCTTACTTTGTTTTGTACAGGTGCATAATTCCATGAACGATTTCAACCGAGGGGTTCCCACTGAAGAAGGAAATCTGGTCAGGGAGCTGTTTTGAAGGGGAGTCTGGAGCAGCCTCACACTCTTTGCTTTGATCCTCCTGTTTAGTTTTGTCCTCAGCAGATGAAGCCTCTGAAGATTTCCCTCCTTCCACAGCAGCTTTTGGTTCATCTTTCACAAACCAGAGGTTTCCAGTCAGTGAGGGCTCAGAGGTGCTGCTGTTCCCTGAGGAACAGCCCCACCGAGGGCAAATCACAGCCCTGCAGAGCAGCAGAACCAGACTCCCCTCAACTCTGCTGTCCCACTGGGCATTCCAGAGCTGCAGACACCCCATGGAAGCCCCAGGACCAAAACAACAGAGGTTTGTACCCGTGCCCTGTGACATCCCAACAGGCACCAGTAAAGCACAAAGCAATTGGGGCAGGTTTGGAGAGCAGAGGGAGGAGAGGCAGGTCCTCTGTGCACTCTGGATGTCTGTCAGACATGGTGTTTCCATCCGTAAATCCCTCCCCATCAGGGAAATTAAACATTTACAGAGCTGAATGTTCTGAGTGATGCTGGGGAGCAAAACACTGACCAGCTGTGGCACAGCCTAAAATAAATTAAACCTTTGTGGAGTGAGTCATGGAATATCCCGATTGTGAAGGGACACACAGGGACCATCCAGTCCAACCCCTGGCCCTGCCCAAGACACCCCAACAATCCCACCCTGTCCCTGAGAGGATCATCCAAACCCTCCCCGAGCTCTGGCAGCCTTGGGAAGTGACCAAACCCTGGAGATCCTCTTCAGTGCCCAACCACCCTCTGGGGGAGGAACATTTCCTTGAGATCCAACCTAACCCTGCCCTGGCACAGCTCCAGCCATTCCCTGGGTCCTGCCCCTGGTGCCAAGCAGAGATCGGAGCTGCCCTCCTGAGGAAGCTGTGGATCGGGATGAGGTCACCTGGAAGTGTTTGGCAGGACCAACCAGCTCTGCCACGCGCACTCCAACCAACGCACATTCCCGAACCGCAGGGCCGACTCCAAACCCGCAGACCCCGCAGCACCCGGGCCCCCCCTCCCCGCCTGTCACCGCCGGGGACAGCACCGGGACGGCACCGGGACACCCCCAAACCGCCCCCCC
>WEIV01018841.1:0-15991 GCA_013390005.1 Calyptomena viridis | reverse complement strand
TTCTCGCGAGAGCTCGGGTACGTTCTCGCGAGACGGGGAAGTCTTGCCCGGTCCCTGGGAAGGCCTGGGGGCGGCGGGGCCGGGAACTGGGAGTAATCCCGGGATTTGGGAGTAATCCCCAGATTGGGAATAATCCCGGAACTGGGGGCAGTCCTGGAACTGGGAGTAATCCCGGAATTGGGAGTAATCCCGATATTGGGAATAATCCCGGAACTGGGAGTAATCCCGGAACTGGGGGTAATCCCGGAATAGGGAACAATGTCGGGGTCACTGAGGGCGGGAAAGACCTCCGAGACGGTCGATTCCAGCCTGTGACCCATCCCCGTTGCCAGTAGTGNCGAGAGCTCGGGTACGTTCTCGCGAGACGGGGAAGTCTTGCCCGGTCCCTGGGAAGGCCTGGGGGCGGCGGGGCCGGGAACTGGGAGTAATCCCGGGATTTGGGAGTAATCCCCAGNTTCCTTCTCATATCCCACCTGAACCTCCCCTGATGCCATTTCCTCTTGTCCTGTCGCTTGTTCCCCGGGAGCCCCACCTGCCCCCACCCACTGATGATGATTAGCGATTAGTAATTAGTGTGTCAGTGATCAGGCGACAGTTCCCGTGGCTGTCCCAGGAGTTCCTATCCCTGGGAATGTTCGAAACTCAGCTGGACGTGGCACTTCACGGGCTGGAGGTGGGAACCTGAAGATCTTGGATGTCTTTCCCAACCTTAACAATTCCATGCCTCCATGTGCATGAATGAACATTCACCCCAGTAATTCCGTATTTGTGCCAGGTGTGGGTTTCCCCGGCAGCTCCCCGTATTCCCAGGATGTTCCTGAGGAGCGCTGCCCGTGCCCAGGACCTGCTGAGTGCTGGGATCCGGTGCCGGGGATCCGGATGGTGCCGTTCCAAGGCCGTGGTGTTCGAGGAGAGCGGGATGCTCCTGCCGGCCCCGCACAGGACAGCTGCAGGTGTGTGTCCCCAGCCCTCATCCACAGAATGTGCTCACTTGGAAGGGACCAACAAGGATCAAAGTCCAGCCCCTGGCCCTGCCCACACACCCCAACAATCCCACCCTGTCCCTGAGAGGATCATCCAAACCCTCCCTGAGCTCTGGCAGCCTTGGGAAGTGACCAAACCCTGGGGAGCCTGATCAGTGCCCACCCACCCTCTGGGGGGAGAACCTTTCCCTGAGATCCAACCTAACCCTGCCCTGACACAGCTCCAGCCATTCTCTGCCTCCTGTCCCTGCTCCCCAGAGCTCCTGTTGTTCCTGTGCATGGAGAGAAGATGAATTTCAGGTGCCCCTCTCTGCTGTCTGTGGTTCTGGCCACACCCCCCAAGGTGGTGACAACGGGACAGAAGTGACAGTGACCACCCTGCACCTCCCCACACATAAAACTGTCCTGCAGTGCCACCAGCTGATGCCGCCCAAGGCTGGTGCTGTCCTTCAGCACCTTTAGGAACTCACAGAAAACAGGGATGAGGCGCTGCAGTTCCCGGAGTCCCCAAACGCTTCCCTCTGTGCTGGGTCCAGCACATCCATCCTCCTGAGCTGGGTGATGTATTGACCTCAGACAGATTCCAAGCTGATTCCAGAATTCTGATGATGCCATACGTGTCTTTCCTGGTTTTCCTACTTTTCTCCCTGTAGATTGGGAGGCCCAGAATTGTGTCCCAGCTGGCACCATGCAGGAAGCCCTGCTGTCCGGAGGGGAGAACAGTCTCTCTCACAAGTATTCCAGAGGAGAGCTGACAGCTGTGGAGTTTCTGCAGGAATTGGGACNCCATCGCCTCCCTCAGCCCTTTCCAAAGCCTTTCCATGAGGGAATTCCTTCTCATATCCCACCTGAACCTCCCCTGATGCCATTTCCTCTTGTCCTGTCGCTTGTTCCCCGGGAGCCCCACCTGCCCCCACCCACTGATGATGATTAGCGATTAGTAATTAGTGTGTCAGTGATCAGGCGACAGTTCCCGTGGCTGTCCCAGGAGTTCCTATCCCTGGGAATGTTCGAAACTCAGCTGGACGTGGCACTTCACGGGCTGGAGGTGGGAACCTGAAGATCTTGGATGTCTTTCCCAACCTTAACAATTCCATGCCTCCATGTGCATGAATGAACATTCACCCCAGTAATTCCGTATTTGTGCCAGGTGTGGGTTTCCCCGGCAGCTCCCCGTATTCCCAGGATGTTCCTGAGGAGCGCTGCCCGTGCCCAGGACCTGCTGAGTGCTGGGATCCGGTGCCGGGGATCCGGATGGTGCCGTTCCAAGGCCGTGGTGTTCGAGGAGAGCGGGATGCTCCTGCCGGCCCCGCACAGGACAGCTGCAGGTGTGTGTCCCCAGCCCTCATCCACAGAATGTGCTCACTTGGAAGGGACCAACAAGGATCAAAGTCCAGCCCCTGGCCCTGCCCACACACCCCAACAATCCCACCCTGTCCCTGAGAGGATCATCCAAACCCTCCCTGAGCTCTGGCAGCCTTGGGAAGTGACCAAACCCTGGGGAGCCTGATCAGTGCCCACCCACCCTCTGGGGGGAGAACCTTTCCCTGAGATCCAACCTAACCCTGCCCTGACACAGCTCCAGCCATTCTCTGCCTCCTGTCCCTGCTCCCCAGAGCTCCTGTTGTTCCTGTGCATGGAGAGAAGATGAATTTCAGGTGCCCCTCTCTGCTGTCTGTGGTTCTGGCCACACCCCCCAAGGTGGTGACAACGGGACAGAAGTGACAGTGACCACCCTGCACCTCCCCACACATAAAACTGTCCTGCAGTGCCACCAGCTGATGCCGCCCAAGGCTGGTGCTGTCCTTCAGCACCTTTAGGAACTCACAGAAAACAGGGATGAGGCGCTGCAGTTCCCGGAGTCCCCAAACGCTTCCCTCTGTGCTGGGTCCAGCACATCCATCCTCCTGAGCTGGGTGATGTATTGACCTCAGACAGATTCCAAGCTGATTCCAGAATTCTGATGATGCCATACGTGTCTTTCCTGGTTTTCCTACTTTTCTCCCTGTAGATTGGGAGGCCCAGAATTGTGTCCCAGCTGGCACCATGCAGGAAGCCCTGCTGTCCGGAGGGGAGAACAGTCTCTCTCACAAGTATTCCAGAGGAGAGCTGACAGCTGTGGAGTTTCTGCAGGAATTGGGACAGCAGTGCTTTGAGATTGTAAGCCAATCCCCTCTCCTCTCCTTGTGCTTCCTGGCTGCATGGAAATGGGATCCTGTGGTGGTTCAGTGAGGAAAGAGGAGCTTTAAGAAGTAATCCTTTGGTGGAAGGGTCTGGATTTTCCATCTAGGAAGCCTTAATGTGGCAGATTTTCACTGCCACCATCACCCTGGTACCCAGGCAGGTACCAGGTACCTGATTTTGCCTGAATTTCCATCAGCTTCTTTCATAACTTTCTTATTTCAAAACACCTTTAGGATCAGCCAGATGAGAAATCAGAGCCAGAATCCAGCTGGGAGGTTCTGGCTGTCAGTTTGTACATGGACAGGAGGGATGGAGACCTGTGGTGTCTGGGGAGGGCTCTTAACACCAGTAGAAGCCCCTCCAGCACAGCCCCAGGGACACAGAGCAGGAATCCTCCTGGAATTACATCCTTTGGAAACAGCTCAGTGTAAAATGCAGATTCCTCCCCTTCCTGCTGAGCACTCAGTCAGTGTTTGACGTGCCTTGAGCCCATGGCAGGCACAATCCTGGTGCATTTCTCTTTCCCAAAATCAGCCCTTTATCTCTGCTGCTGCCTCTGTGGAATGAGTAATGTGAGAACACTTCCTTTTTTGGGCACAGCAATTTCTCTGGGAGTGGGACAGCAACATAAGATGATCAGACCACCTACCCACCCAACCACTCTTATTTTCATCCCTGCTTAAAGGTAATTTATGGCTGATTGTCTGTCGTGGGGTTTCTCTGGTTTCTTAGGCAAATGTCCGTGTTCCGGTGGAGTCTTTTCTCTGGGATTTAATCCGAGCTGAGCTGATAAAACAGCTCCCCATAATGGCAGAAGCAGCTCAGTGTATCCGGGCAGAAGGGCTTAAGACAGCTCTGCTCAGCAGCACCTCATGCCCGGGGAGTGGAGGGAGGTTCCTGCCCCTGGATCGGCGGCACTTCGATGTGGTAAGGCTGGATGGATCCTAAATGTGGCTCTGCTCCTCAGTCCGTGGGAAGCAGCAACTGGAATGTTTTACATCCAAATGAGCAGCAACAGCAGCAGGTGTTGAGATAGCAGAGGAACAGCCTGGGAAAACGTTTCCTAGCATAATTCACTGTAGGGACTGGGCCCTGGAGAGGGGCTGAGTGACACTTGAAAATCCATTGCAAAGAGCCCACACAGCCACGAGTCTCTGTGGAACAGGCACAAGCTGTGATGGTGGTAAAGGGCTTGGAAGCTGGAACACCACACAGGAAATAAATGTAATTTCCCAGTGCCCCTGCCTGCTTTAAACAACAAAATTAAAAGAGTAAGGATTCTTCAAAGAATTGCAAAGCATTCCTCATACTACAACAAACCCACTACCCCAACAGGGTGATCTGTGGGAGCTGAGGAGGGAGAGCCCCCTCTCCCAGCAGAGCCCCCTCTCCCAGCACAGACCCCTCTCCCAGCACAAACCTTCTCCCAGCAGAGCCCCCTCTCCCAGTACAGACCCTCTCCCAGCAGAGCCTCCTCTCCCAGCACAGACCCTCTCCCAGCACAGACCCTCTCCCACCACAGACCCCCTCCCACCACAGATCCCTCTCCCAACACACTTCACCTTTGCAGAGATGACACAGAAGATTATCCATGAACCTCAAGGCTGGTTCCAGTGACAGCTAGTCTGTGAGGACTTGTTTCAGCATGACGGAAAATTGGCTTTTTTCATGTGCCCCACTCAAATCTTTGAACCTTTGAGTTTAAAGTTTCTTTTATAACCTCGATTAAGACAACAAAACATGCAAAGAAGAGTCGTATCAATGCATTTAAAAACCGGGACCATTTAAAGTCACCTCATTAACATTATGCCATTATTGACTCAGCTTTGTGTGTGTTACTGGTGACACTGGTGCCTGTGAGTCTTCACAGTGGGGTGGTGCTCTGGGGTGGTGCTCCGTGGTACTTGTCATCACACAGTGTTTCCAAGCACTTCAATATCCCTGTCGTAGCTTGTGTGGTGTGTGGCTCTTCTGGAACAGCAGGCAACAGCAATTAGTGGGAAAAAAATAACTGAATGTGGATTTCCATTAGTGTTGGCTTTATATCCATCCCACAGATTCATTTCTATTCCTGGAATGTTATCGGGGCAGGGATAAAATGCTGCTGGGATTGTTTGTGGTGGTGAGGGCAATGGGAGTGCTCAGAGATTGAGTTGACACTTTTTTTGATCCAAATTTGGGTGGATAATTATGGTCACCTGCTGCTGTGAAGGTTGTTTTGGGGTGGTTGATGGGTGCAGTGGTCAGGGCACTTTTCCAGAGCCTTTGGAAGGTGCTGCCATCGAAAGCTTCCTTGGACAGCACTGAGCAATGGGTCTGGGACACCCAATGTGTCTCCCACATCAGGACATCTCATTGGATATCTTCCACCCAGGGACTGGCTGATCCTGTTTAGCTGATTTGAGCTGCAGAGCCACAGCCAAGGCTTCCAGTTGGCACCCAGACAGTCACTGGAATCACGTCCCATCCAGCTCCGTCAGCTCTCATTCCATGTCCTTTATTCCTCATGTTAATTAGATCGTCATTCCCTTTCCCACCCTCCCACCTCCATCTCCATTTCCCAGCCTCCCATCTCCATTTCCAGCACTGCAGAGATGTTTGTGTCCCAGCAGGCTCATGCACGATCCGTTTGGTGTTGCTGTAGGTGGTTGAATCCTACCGGGAAGGAATGAGCTTGCCAGACCCCGGGATCTACAGGCTGTGCTTGGAGCGCCTGGGTGTCCTGCCCCAGGAATCCATTGTCCTTGACAGCAGCAGCCAGAACCTGGAGGCAGCAGCCCAGCTTGGCATGAAAACAGTGAAGGTACAGGGCAGGATTTGGGGATGGACTTTGACTCCAGAAGCTGTTTGGCTTGGAGGGCTCGGGATTTTCAGTGGCAGTGGCCGACTTGTCTTGCCAAGCCTTTTGTTTCAGCCTCTCCTTGCTCCTGCAGGATGTGGTGGGATTAAAGGAGGGATTAGTGGCAGAGCCTGCACTGGCCTGTTTCATTCCCAGCTCCAGTGGAACCTCAGAGAAGTTGCAGTTCCCTGTGGGAGAAACAGCCCCTGTGGCTGAGCCAATCATATCCACCTGATGTGAGAAAATAAGCCCTGGTTAATGAATTCCTGGAAGGTCGGAGGCCTCATGGATTTGTCAGCTGGGGACTGACAGGTTACTCCCAAGCTTTGGAGACAGTGAGGGTTTTACTTCCGTGGGGGAACCACAGGGGAAAGGACAAGAGTGGGACTGGTGGGAAGAGTGAACTCCATTCCCATGGACTGCACACAGGGAATTCCAGCTCTTATCCCAGCCCAAGCTCACAGTGCCTATGCCATGTCCAGGTACATATCCAGGGTGGGAGGCTCTGTGTTGACAGGGAATGACCCATGAATTCCTGTGTGCAGTTGGACTCACAGATAAATGCATTGTAACCATGTAGGGCTCTTTCTTTCCCAGGAAATTTTATCCTCTAGCTGTCACCCAGCGTTTCTCTCTCCCTCCTGCTTTCAGGTTGATGATCCAGAAGCAGCACTGAAGGAGCTGGAAACCCATCTGGGATTTCCCTTGCAAGGGTTTGTTCCCTATACTCGCTCAGAGAGACCAGGCATGGAAATCCCAAAGGATCAACTGCAAAAGTACCTGGAAAATGTTCTTGGTGCCTACCCAACAGGTATTACAATGGGTTTGGCCTTTCAGTTGGAAAGCCTGGATATTCTGGAGCCATTGGCTTTTTCCATCATGGATTGAAAAATAATGCTAATGAAAGGCTTTTAATCTCCAAACAGTACAGCCATTCGGGTTTCAGTGATCCATCACTGTTTCCCAGAAATGGGAAACAACATTTTAGGACTTGTTCACTTGGGAGAGATTGAGCACGAGTTCCAAAGAGATGCCAGGAATGTTCCTGTCCTGTGAGGCATCTATGGGCTACTGCCAGGGGTTTGGGACACCGAGTGAGATCCCAGAGCCAGGTGCAGGAAAGGGATGTAAAGCCTGGATAAGTGCTGACCCTTTGCTCCCAACTCTCAGCTCCACTGGAATTACGGCAGTTTGACCACGGAGAGTCCACCCGGAGCTTCTTGGTCAAGTTTGGAGATCGTTTGCTGGTGCTGAAGAAGGAGCCACCTGACAGCCCGTGTCCCTCGGGCCCTGCTGTCCCATGGGAATACAGGTGAGAGGCAGCTGTGCCTCACATGGGAGGGCTCCTGCTGCATGTGTGCTCAGCACTGGAGCTGCAGGACAGTTGAGGGGAGCACTTGTGATCTCCCCTGGGTTTTCCATAGTCTTGGACAGATCCTAGGGCTCTGGGCCATATGAAGATTTGGGGCGCTCCCTTCACCCACTCCAATCATGTTATTTCAGTATTTTTAAACTGAGCACAGGGCTGTGCAAAGATGTGTTCCAGTGTTGATTGCCTCGTGCCTCTGTGCTGACCCAGCTCTCTGACTCGCCTGGCAGGGTCCTGAAGGCTCTCTCTGAGGCTGGTGTTCCTGTTCCCACTGTACTTGCTCTCTGTGAGGACACCAGGTAATCCTGTCCCTCAGCTTTCTCCGTGCTTCACAGCTGCAGTTAAATTCTCCTAAAGATAAGGAGAGGAGAGAAGGAGCCAGAGCTCACAGGGTGCACTGGTGTAATTAGTGTTTGCCCAGTCTGGGGCTGGAGGAGCCTCTAGAAGTTCAAAGGACAGAAACACTTTTATTTGGCTTGGCTTAGGTGTGTCCTTTTTTAGCAATTAATCCAAATGCTCCCTTTGGAAAGCAGCTGTAAAATAATGTCGTAGGGCTTCCCACTGAGTCAGTGTGCTGTTTTGCAGTGAAAAGGAGATTTTTCAAACTGCCAGACCTCAGCCAGCCATGACAGCAGCAAATCTGTGACCAGGGCACCCCTTGTAGCTTGCAGCTGGCTCAGATCTCTGCTGGCTGCAGGAATGGAGTCTCTGCACTGCAGCTGCATGCGTGTCCACCATTCCTGGTGTTCGTGTGCAGCCTCACATCCCAGCTCCACACTCACTGCAGAGAGGCAGGGAAAGGGCTGGTGCTGGAGCCTGGCTCCCAGCACAGCTTCCTGGGGCTGGAGGCATCATGCCACAGCCCTGTGCCACCACCACCAGCCTGAGCTGCTCAGGTGCTGTTGAGGCTGCTCTTCCCCGTCCGTGCAGGTGAGGCCTGGGGGGCGTGTTCAAGGTGCAGGTGAGCTTTGATGATGAACCTCAGCCCCAGGGGTCCCACCTTGCTTCCCCAGCACCCTGGGCACTCCTTTCTACCTGATGGAGGTCTGTGCTGGCCGTGTGCCCCGCGCCGTGTCCCTGCCCACGCTGCCGCGGGGCCAGCGCACGGCCTGTTACCGCGCCATGAGCCACGTCCTCGCCAAGATCCACAGCGTGGACCTCGGAGCAGCAGGGCTGGAGGACCTCGGGAAGCACGGTGAGAGGGGGATAGGAATCCTCCAACACTGCTTTCTTCTCCTGTGTGTCAGCATTTCAAGGGACAGGCTGGATGGACCAAAGGGGGGCAGCTGGGGAAGAAAAGGCAGGTGGTGTCTGAGTGCCCAGGTATGGTGGGAAGGTGTGAGAGCTGTTACAGCCTCCAGGTCGGTGTTTCCTATAAGGAGTTCCCAGAGCTTCCTGCCATGGGCATGAGCTGCTCTGTGCAGTATCTTGTTTGCTGCCATCTCTGACCAAACCTCCTCAGCTCCTCAGTCCCTCTGCTCAGCTTCCTGGATCTGGTGGAGAAATTATACTTTTGTCCAGAACTGGATTCTTTCCACCAAAATATCAAACCCAGTGCCCAGTTAATAATGTACAAGGCCCCTGGCAATTGCACTTAGACTCTTGGTGCTTATCTCAGTGTGCTGGACCAAGATTTGCTTTGCCGTGTGACTTTTCCTGCACCCCTTTTGAAGCCTCTTTGTGCCAGTCCCTTTCCCTGGGAGCCTTTGTTCTTCTCTTCCAGGTAATTACATTGAGCAGCAAGTTGAGACCTGGACAAAGCAGTACCGAGCTGTGGAAACCCAAGTTATCCCAGCAATGGAGAGACTCATCCAGTGGCTGCCTCTGCATTTTCCAGAATCTCAGAAGACCACAGTGGTACATGGAGATTTCAGGTACTGCCCTGGAGCACGTCCCAGGCAGGAGAGAGGGACAAGGAGTGTAAGACAATACACAGACTCCAAAGAGGGGCTGACTGGGCTGGGGCAGCAGCTTCAGAGCAGCCCAAAAGCTGGGCTTTGGGACAGGTTCTCATTCCCAGGGAATGAGATCAAGAGTTTCTTCCCCACTGCAAATGCTGATGTAACGCTGGAGGATCATCAGCTGTTTCTGCAATACCCAGAAATCAAACCTGGTGCTTCTTGCTAATGGTATTTGGGGCTGAAAGAGTTTGGGTGGCAAAACTTGCCAGTGTTACAGGTGAAATTATGAAGTGGGCTTCTACCCTCTCCTGGGGCTCAGACTGGTGAGGGCTGGGCATGATCTACAGCAATGGCAGTGTGTGCCTGTGAAATGACCAGAACATCCCCTGGACAGTGACTGCTTCACATGATGATCTGAAGTTCTGACTGACTTGGTTCCATTCTCCAAAGCACAGTTCAGTTAATAATTAACCAGGGAGCTCACTACTGACTAACCCCTGTCCTCTGCTTGCAGAAATTAATGTTTCACTTGTGCTGCCTCCCAAAGGACTCAGCAATTTTTGAGGAGAGTGAAGAGCACGGAAAGCACCTATTGCTGCCGAGCATTGGGATCTTTTTCCCATCTCTGGAGACTTTTCTGACCTCTTTTTCCCTCTGCTACAGGATGGACCACCTGGTCTTTCATGCAGACAGGCCAGAAGTCCTTGCTGTGCTTGGCTGGAGGTTTGCAGCTCTAGGAGATCCCTTCTGTGATTTGGCGAATAGCTGTATGACCCACTTCCTGCCACCTCACTTTAGTGCTCGCAGAGGTACAGAGAGAGGACACACAGTTCAGGACATCAGCTGTGCCCAAGGAGCTCAGCTGCCACCTGAGCTCACTGCAGCTGGAAAGGCCTCTGGGTTTGGAGTATTTGCCCTCTCACTTCAGCTGTGAAGTTGGGCAACTCTTTTGGGTGGGACTAGGAGCAGTTTGTCCACAATTATACACTTGCTAAAAAGAAAAATAGAGGGTTTAACTGAGAGGAAAATGATTCCATGATTTAGGAGGAATTTCTGTCAGTCGTGGCTTTCACAGTCTCACCCTCACCAGGAGAATTGCCCTGTGTGTATTTCACCTGCATGGGCTGGTGCCAAACCCCAGAGTTCTGTATGGAACCAGCACCAGTGCAGGTCCTGGAAGGGTGCAGCTGTCTCCATGGAAGCTGCCTGGCTCTGCCACAAGCCTCATGACATCCCTAGGGAGCTCTGAGCTCCTCACTGTCAGCTGACTCACTGTTGCCTCTCCACACCTTCCAGGCTTGAGGAACTGCGATTTGGGGCACCTGGGAATTCCCACGGCAGAGGAGTATTCCCAGATGTACTGCAGGCACATGGGAGTGGAGCGCCCGGAGAACTGGAATTTCTACATGGCCTTTGCCTTTTTCCGCCTGGCCGTGGTGCTGCAGGGACGGCACCAGCACCGTGTGGCAGGTGAGGAACCCAACCAGGACAGGGCTCAGCCAGAGCACAGGTCTGGAGACAGCTCTGCCCCTGAGCCAGCGAGCTCAGACCAGCAGGGTTTGGGCACTCCAGGCTGTGAATCCCAAGAGCTTTGAAATTCCAAGTGCCACAGCAATGTGTGACATGTCTGGCAGCCTTGTGCTTCCAGCAGATTGCTCCTGTGGGAAATGAGGGGCTCAAAATGAGGGATCTTGTTTCACTGCGGTGTTTGGAGATGAGTGACCTGGAGGCAACCATCCAGTGATGTGTGTTCCAGAGGATGGGAATAGTGTCCTGCGAAACACAGGGCTGTGTCCCTGCTCCAGCGCAGTCCGATCCTGTTTGTTGTTTGTGTGGATCAGAGGTTGCTGTGGGGTCTCCCCTTTCCTGGGAGAACTGAGCAGAGGCCACAGCTGAGAGCCCAGGGCCGTGTCCTACAGGTGGAGCTCTCAGACCTTCGAACCAAGCCTTCCCTGAGAGCCTCGGGAACAGGGATGTGCTGGGAACTCTCGGTGCCGTTTATCTGCACCCATCAGGTCTGGCCTTGGGGCCTTTAGTAGAGAAAAACGAGAGGAGTTTCTGGGTTCTGTGACGCACGGTGGGATGTGACCACACAACACGGGCTCTGTCAGACAAGTGTCCTGCTCTCTTGTCCCCAGGGAGACCAGTTCCAGGCGAGAGCAGCCCGGAGGATGCAGAGTTCGTGGCTGAGCTGGCTTGGGAGTTTGCCATAAAGGAAGGATTCCGTGTGTTTGAGAGCCTCCCCAGCACAAAGCTGCTCGCTCGACATTCCAGCACCTGGGCAGGGCAAGGGCCATTCCTCAGCAGGAGTTACAGCACCTGGCCATGTCCTGGGACAACACCCAAAGTTCCCCTGGTCACTCCCCCCAGCAGCCTGTCGGGGGTGGCCCAGGCTCTTTACTGCAAGATGGGAAATGTGGGCAGCCAGTGGGGCTTTCTGAATTCCCAGCCCAGATGGACTGCACGTCTCCAGGTGAGATCTTCCCCCCTGGAGCTGCTCTGCTGCACCTGCCCCAGAGTGGGGACTGTAGCCTCTGAGTGCCCTTGGTCTCATGATCACCTCAGACATTTGGTGCTCTTAGAGCCCAGTGGCTTGGAGGAAGGGGTCAGGTTCCCATGGATGTAAAAGAGTTCATATCCTGGGAAATGATATGGAAGTGATTTTGGAAGCTGGCACTGCCTTCCAAGGGGAGCAGATTAGTGCCAACCCAGCTGCAATTGCTGGTGCTGCTCCACCAACGTCCTGCCTTCAGTGCTAAAGGTGTGCCCAGAACTTGGCTGGGCTTGGGTTTTCCAGCACCTGCCAATCCAGGGAGGAAATGGCTCACTCATTCCCTTTCCCTGTCCAGGGAAGCGTCACTGCTGTCTCTCTGTGGGAAAAGCTGAGTTAATTCCCTTCATAGTGTCCCTCTGCTGCTTCCTTGGGAGGTCCCTCAGAAGGGCAGGGAGCTGCTTGCACCTCCCCAGCTTTCATTCCGTGTGAATGGAAGCAAACATTCCCACCCTTGGGTTGCTACTGATATTATACTCCTGATTATTCTAGTGACATTAGCAAAGTCTAGTGGGTTACTTAACTGCCTTTTAGCTGCCAGAAAGATATTCCATCTGTTGTTCTGCCCTTCCAAAGCATTTCCTTGTGCTCTGGCAGAAACCAGCAAACCCCAGCATTTCGGGGTGATTAGCAGCTGAGCTGCTGAGAAGGTGGGAAGGGCAGGGAAGCAGCAGCTCTGGGGAATTTTGGGAGTGCTGAGAGAGCAGATCTACTCGCCCTTCTTTGAAACACTCACCTTTGCCAAGTCTCCAAACATCAGAACTGCCACACTCTCTCTGCTCCATGCCTGGGGCTTGTGGAGACACTGCTCCTTGTGTGTGGGACCCTCCCCTCTTCCCTGCCATCCTCACATCCATCCCACTGCTCTTTCCCTTGGCATCATCCCTGGAAGCATGTTGTAAAAGCCAGAGGAGGAGTCTTGCTGCCTGCAGCAGAAAGATAATGCAGAGAAAGGTCAAACAACCAAATATTCCTGGCTTGGAACTGCCACAGGTGCTCCTGACCTGGGCAAGGGCCAAGGCCATGGGCAAGCATGCCCTGTGCCAGCTGGCAGTGCAGGGGAGAGGTTCATTCCTGTGAGCTTGGCAGGCAGATGCCCTTGGCTGAGGCACTCCTGCCTGAACAGGGCAGGATCTCAGCTGATCCTGCCACATCCCAAGCCCGGAGCCAGCAGACTTTGCACGCTGGTCCCAAAGGTTGCCTGTCCCTGCAGTTCTCCAGAGGAGCTCAGTTCTCCTTCAGAGCCATGACTGGCTATCACAGGAGCAGTTGGTGACCAGCACCAGGGTCACCAACCATCTAATGTGTCTTACCCTCTTCCCCAGGCAGAGAGTGCCAGGACCAAAGCAGAGGCTCTGGTGGCTGTCCAGGCCATGGATCAGGGCAGCCAGGTGAGCCCACACCTAATGCTTGTGCCTTCCCTGACCCAAACAAAACAACACAGGGACCCCTCCCTCCCTTCTGGGGCCTTCTCCACCCCATTGCAGTCCATGAGCACCTTGGGTTCCCAGGTGAGGATGTTTCCCCAGACTGCATTCCCCAGGTGGAATTGCTCCATTTGGAAGGTGGCAGGGCATTTGCTGCCATCCTGCCCTGGTCCTGCAGCCCTTTCTGTGCCCACATGGGCTCTGATCTCACTCTCCCACAGGTCTCTGGAGCAGAGCATCTCCACAGTACAGATCCCGGCCCAGTGCTTCCCTCGGACAGGGTCCCATGGGGGTCACAGGACAGCGCTCTCCAGAGCTGAGCCACAAGTCCTTTGGAGCCTTGAATGGAAAACTAACCCCTCCACTCTGGCACGGGACAGGCCATGCTAAGGGCAGCCTGTGAGCTTCTCAATTCCAGTGGTGTTTGCTGTTATCTGTGCTCAGTGCCTTTATTGTCTGGCTCAACACGGGGCAAAATCCATCCTTGGATCGTGAGGCTGCAGGGAGCCAGTCCTGCAGCAGGGAGAGTTGGTCAGGAATGCTGGCTGGGGATGGGAGACTTGGTTTTGGGAATAAAGAGAATGAAGCAAGGTGTCTCTTCTCCTCCAGGAAGCTGCAGGTGGTACGAGAGTCCTTGGTGGTGGAAGGAACTGAGTCAGATCCTTGAGAACTCTGGATGCAAGGGAGACTCTGGAGCTGAGGCAGTGCCCCTGGAGCTGGGAGGGACTGGGAGGGCTCTGTGGATCTCTTTAGAGATCACAGAAAGTGCAAACTGGATCAATGGGGGCATTCAGTGCTTCAGGGAGGCCAGAGAAAGGGGAGAGCTGTGGGAACAATCACAGTAATCCTAGGGTTTTTATGTGTAGTATTAAATATTAAAGTGATGGGCACACTTTGGGTTCTCCAGCTCCCCCAGCATGGGCACATCCTCACAGCCCCCTCTCACAAGGCCACATCCATCTGTCCAGTGTCACCACCACACCCCTGCTCTCACGGGCACAAGGGATGCTTTGGAGGAGCTCTGGGGTGGCCGTGCTGGCTGCCCAACACCAGGACTGTGGGGTGTAGGGAAGCTGGTAACCTGAGCTTTAGATTCTCGAAGGCTCCAGGGTTAAATTCCACCTCAACCTCTGCTGTGGAAGGGGGAAGGAGCCCATATCTGAGCCTAGATCGGCCCAGCCCAGACATTTGGGATGGTTTCTGAGCAGGCACCTGACTTCTGCACCTCCCACCGTCTCATCTTTCAGGCTCCCCAATCCCAGCCCAGGACAGGGCTCAGATCTGGGTCTGCCCTGGAGGTGTTTTAGTGCTGCCCAGCCCCGGGAGAGGGAAAGGGCTCACCAGGAGCATTAACACAATCCTAGAGCTCAATGCGATCCATTGGCCATCTCGGGATCAGCAGAAGACACAGCCAGGACACACATGGGAGCTTAGCCCTGAGCTGGAGCTCTGCTCTGTGACATTCCCTGTGGATACACAGCCTGACCCTCTCCCCCTGGGACATCTCTGCAGGTAAAACAGGTCTGTCTGGCATCTCCCACAACGTGGTTTAACATGTGCAGGTCTGGAACAGCAGGGAGAACGTGTTGGAACAAGTGGCCCTTGCAAGTGCCACCTCCTAAAGGGCTGCCCAGGACCCACTGTCTGGAAAATAGAGTTGGTCACCCTTCAGGGGATACAGGCAGACAAGGCTGGGAGAGGAGATCCAGCCCAAGAGGATTTCTTTTCAGCTGATCCAGGAGACACACAGCCTAATCTGAGTCCTGCTGGATAACCTTGGGTGGGCATTTGGCCTCTCTGGGTTGTATGGTTCCTCCCAGCACAAGAGGGCTGAATTCCCCTTCGAGGGAAACACCTGGAGAGCTGCAGATGCAGGAACCTCCAGCAAGACTTTTGGTGACCTGGGTTTTCCATGACAGTGGGTGAAACTATGTCTGAGCTGGCATATTCCACAATTTTTCTGTCCCCTTTAACAAACCAGAGCCATCCCTGTTACCCTTCACAGATCCCTCACTGAAGAAGCCAAAGAGGTGCAGTCAGGGTAATACCACAGGTTTCTTTGAGAGGTTAAAACCTCTTGATGGGTTTGATCTGTGGCTTCCTCAGTGATGTCGATGATAACCTGGGCACATCTCTGCTGCCTGCACATGAACCTGCACTGAAGTTGCACAAGGCATTTTAAGCAAACAAGAAAAAAAAGGCCTTTAGCCATTGTTGGGAGCGATTTTACAAAGCCTTTCGTTTGCATGCACTGAGTAAACCCCTGTTGTGAAAGAACTTTGCTGGCTTTGCTCCAGTGCCAGACACACAGGAGTTTCTCTCTGGGATTCATGGTGGCATGTCCATGTAACTGGAGGTCAGGTCCCCAACTTTTCCCTCATCACAGCACCTTCCTGCAAAAGTAACCAGCACAATGGAGATGTTTCTGTGTTTTTCCTTGCCTTTTTCCTAATTGTTGCCTGCATAAAGTTCCCTGGCATGGACAGGGACAGAGAGAAGTCGGTGCCAGTGCTGGGTACTGATGAGGCACCCCCAGAGCACCAAAACAACCCGTGCCAATGTGGTTCGAACTGAGCTGAACCGACTCGAATGGTGCTGAACTCTGCAGAGCCGTGCCAGGCTGATCCAAACCGGGCTGTGCTGAGCCAAACTGCGCTGCCCGAACCGAGCTGGATCGAGCCGATTCAAACGGAACCAAGTCACGTCAAATCAGTTCTACTCGTGCTGCTGCGGGCAG
>WEIV01018840.1:4331-15694 GCA_013390005.1 Calyptomena viridis | reverse complement strand
AAATCTCCCAGCAGTGAATATGGCCTTACCCAGCCACCCACTTCTCCAGGGCTCTTGGGTACCTGCTGTCCCCTGGTCAGTGGCTGCTGTCCCCGAGCTGATGGCATCCACAGGGAGAGTTGTCCCCATTGCTGAGCTGACAGGGTCCTTCTGGAACCTGTTCTGTTCTCTGTTGGGTTTCGTAGTGAGATGTGGAGGTGGAGGACTCTGTGTGAGGGACAAGGCTGCTCTCCAGATGTTATTTTTCACCATTAAGCAGTGTTTAAACATGCTGTCATTTTTTTTCCCCCTTACTTTCTGAGTGCGTATAGAGGAGAGACCCTTGGAGGAGTGAAGTGAGTAGCAGGCAGAGGGCAAAAACAGCTTTCCCAGAAAGTGCTTAGCTAGGCACTTTTCAGCTGGCTCTGCTGGGCTGCGGCACCGCAGCTGGTTAATGGAGCTGGGCTCCAATGGGTCCCTGTCAGCCAGTGCGAAGCCTGGAGGCCTTCAGAACACGTGGCTCATTAACAGTGTGCTTCAGCTATGGCTGAGGCTCACACAGAGGGCTGGTGCTGCCAAAACACTTACAACTCCTGGAGGACTCAGAAAGGGCCCAAGCTGCAACGTTCAAGGGCAGGCCCAGAGGCAGAGCAGTGTTGTGCTCAGCAGTGCAGCCCAAGCCTCAACTTCTGCTCTGTCATTCCCTTCTCCACACCACCTTCACTTCACTTGAAAAACAGGCTCAGACTAGAGCTGGAATGGCGCTCAAGTCCTCTCCCAGATACTAGTTGGGGATCTGCATGGCTATGGGTGCTCTCTCCTTTGGTTCAGTCTATATCCCAGGGTAAAGCCTGTGCTTGACCAGACAAGGGTGTTCTGAGAGGTCTGAGATGCTGCTGTCCCAAAATACCTCACTAGAAGCTAGACCTGAAGCTAAAACTCCAGCTCCAACCTTCAAGGCCATTCTACTTGGCCAAAACAGGTCCATAACCTGATGTGCATCATTAGCTCAACAGCTACCAGTGCTAGGGATGCTCATCCTTGAAGCCATCAGGCAGCTGAACTCTTCAGCAGCTGAAATGAATATCCTGGAAGTGCAGGTGCTAAAAAAAAAATCCCTGTCAGAAGCACAGCAAAACCCATCTGTGAGTGGAAGAGGTCAAAGAAGAACACAAAGGCTTTCATTTCCTGGAGGCATTTGTCAGAAAGACAAATGTTGGTTTTTTTTTTAAATTTGCTGACATTTCCTAGCTGGCCACCCATGCAAACGCTAAATGGACTTTCACTCGCATAAAGCAGGGTGTTGTCTCATGTCCTTTGTAATCCAATGCTCAGGACACAGCTGAGGAGTCGGCTGGACCACTGTTTGTTATCAGTGAGTGGGGCATATTTAAAGGAAATGGGCAGATTTCAACACTACATCCATAACTAGTTTATTGCTGGTGTGCTCCTCTCTTGCCCCTATTATTTATGTTGAAAATGATAAATGAGGGATTGATGATGCTGGCTGAGTCATGAATAATCAAGTTATTTCACTGCAAATCCCCAGGGGAAGGTAATGTTTCTACAGTCCTCCATCAAAGAGAATGCTCTTTGCATGTGCATGTGTGTCTGTTCTTCATTCCTCCACTGCTTTGTATGGGTTTTGGTGTGGTTTTGCACCCTCCCTCTGCAAGTGTGCATATGCCCATGTGTTCTCATGGCACATCCCAGTGCCAAAATATTTCCCAGTCTATGCAGTCCCTTGGCATTGCCAACAGCAGCCATGCACGGGGTGTTTGGAGCAGTTTGCTCCCCAGAGCGGGAGGTGATGGGTGTCTCAGTGGCCTGTGATGGGAGGCTGCATGGCCAGGGTGCAGCCAGGAGTTCTGTGAAGATGCACGGAGGGCCCTGACCACAGCAGTCAACTTGGAAGAAGCTCTGATCCCATTTGTATTTCAAGGAGCTGCAAATAGCCGCTGGTCCCAGGATTTGCTTGTGAGAAAGGAAGAACCTCAGGGAGATGATTTGAATGCTTATGTATATAGAATTGTCTAATCACTGGGCTCAGAACAGGCTTAGGAAGGGAATCTGGAGGTGATTTGCTGGAGAGGAGGATATTTTTATGCTAGAAATGTGCTGTCCGTCTGTTTGTAGGGTAAGAAGGATACGAGAGAATCAAAGGCTTAGCAAGATGAGCATTTTCATCCTCGCAGATGTGAACTCCCCATCTGTCTTGAACTCCAAGGTGTGGAAATATTTAGATTCAATATCATTATTAGAGGCAGAAAATAGAGCTCATAAAATTCCCTCCTTACCCCTCCAAAAAGCAATTCCAGGACCCTTTATCCTACTTGAGAACAAGCCATTCCTAAATTAATTTCCCTGCTGTGGCTGGACATGTTGCCAGAGGAAGGAGACTCAGTGCTTCAGCAGAAGTCAAGTGTTGTGTCTGGTTCATCCAGGAGGCAGGGAGAACGATGAGAAGACTAGACTCCATGAAGTTTTGCATGTGTTTATTTAACTACTTGCGTGCTGGCATTCTAAGCATAGCAAAGCATATCTTACCTACCTAGCAGACTCTGTGTCCATGCCCTCCAGACAGTGCATCTAGCAGGCCTGGACATATCTCTCTGCCTGATCAGATGTCTCACGACCAGGCAGAGGGTCTGCTCTCTAAGAAGTCAGAACAGGTCTGCCTCTGATCCGAGCCGTCCATGACGGAGCTGGTCAGGATGTCAAAGGTTTGCCGATCTCTGTTGGGCTGCGTGGAAGAGTTTTGATGGTTCGGAACTCAGTTTTGCAGGTATTCTCTCTCCTACACATGGTCGGCTATGCGCGCCGCTATCTTGGCCTTGCATCATCAGTAAAGGGGTGTGGAACTTCCAGGCGCAGCCATTTTAAAGTCGCAGCTGCCATTTCTTTTCCGAAGGTATTTCTTACTTTTTTCTTGTAATTAAATGCTTGCGATTGTTACAAAATCTGGTTTTCAGTGTCGCTTTTTGCGGGTACTAGGCTTCGCGAGTGTCCGTTGTCGGTAATTTAGGCACGAATTCTTGGGGTGCTCGTCCTGCGTCAGAGTTAAGTTTGGCTCTCCTCCACATACATTTTGAGCCAATATTTCAGGGAAAACACGTCAACTAACCCTGGAGGTAGGCGTGACNTCTGCCTCTGATCCGAGCCGTCCATGACGGAGCTGGTCAGGATGTCAAAGGTTTGCCGATCTCTGTTGGGCTGCGTGGAAGAGTTTTGATGGTTCGGAACTCAGTTTTGCAGGTATTCTCTCTCCTACACATGGTCGGCTATGCGCGCCGCTATCTTGGCCTTGCATCATCAGTAAAGGGGTGTGGAACTTCCAGGCGCAGCCATTTTAAAGTCGCAGCTGCCATTTCTTTTCCGAAGGTATTTCTTACTTTTTTCTTGTAATTAAATGCTTGCGATTGTTACAAAATCTGGTTTTCAGTGTCGCTTTTTGCGGGTACTAGGCTTCGCGAGTGTCCGTTGTCGGTAATTTAGGCACGAATTCTTGGGGTGCTCGTCCTGCGTCAGAGTTAAGTTTGGCTCTCCTCCACATACATTTTGAGCCAATATTTCAGGGAAAACACGTCAACTAACCCTGGAGGTAGGCGTGACGGCATCATGACGACTTTATTACAGCAATTAGTGCCAAAATGTATTCCCTGCTTCAGCGTTTCTACACTGGAGGAGCACACTTTGTTATCAGCAGAACTGGCTGAGATAACGGAAAAGAGAGGAGCCTCCAGGGCTTATCTTAAATAGGCTATTTTAGCCAAAAAATAATTGTGTTCCGGTGCCCCTGGGTCGGGACAAAAGAAAAAAGGAATTCCTTAATAAACAAAGCCTTGAAAGATAAGGCCCCTTAAGGGTTTTGAGTTCATGTAGGCTGCGTATTTCACCCGCAGTATCTGGGTACTGGCGGAAGGCAGGATTTACTGCCAAAAGCAACTCACCACCCGACGCTCGCAGTGCGAAGATCTAATGAGTCGCTCCAGCTGTTCCAAATGCGAGATGGTCAGTCTCACAAAAGGCACAGCTGGCTATGGCTCCTACTGGGCAGGGAGGGGTCCGCCTTTGGCATGGGCGTCTGCGGTCCACGCAGTAGCTCCACAGATTCCATGCCACAGATATGCAGACACATCCAAGGTTCACCAGATGTTGTGTCCNGACCTATGTTGTGTCCTGTTCATCCAGGAGGCAGGGAGAATGACGAGAAGACTAGACTCCATGAAGTTTTGCATGTGTTTATTTAACTACTTGTGTGCTGGCATTCTAAGCATAGCTAAGCATATCTTACCTACCTAGCAGACTCTGTGTCCATGCCCTCCAGACAGTGCGTCTAGCAGGCCTGGACACATCTCTCTGCCTGATCAGATGTCTCATGACCAGGCAGAGGGTTTGCTCTCTAAGAAGTCAGAACAGGTCTGCCTGCTTCTTGCTATGCAGTTTCAGGTTATTTATCAGACTATATTGTTTACATTAAATATCCAATGACCTGGGAATCAGGTTCTCCTTGTCCAATTACGAGAATCAGTCCATGTCCAGTCAGAGTCTACACATGCTCAGGCAAAACTTTGGCCTACAGCATAGGGCTACAGCCAAGGACCTGCTCCTCTCCAGTGTCACCACACCAGGGCATTTAGAAACAGGCAGAAGAGCTGGGGATAGACAGTGGGGTGGCCAGGCCATGTTCCTGCCAAGGTGTGGGGTAACTGCAGGGGCTGAATCTGCAGTGGGAGTCACTGCCCCAAGCAATGGAACGAAAACCAGCAATAGATCCACATCTTACCATGGCTGGGCAGACACCACAAGTGCCAGCCTGGGAAGCCACCATTCCACAAGCAGACCAAGCATCCAGAGGCCCCACCCATCAGTCCAGCCATGCTGCTGGTGGTTCCCTGGCATTGGAACACATTCATGACACTTTGGAGGACAATACAACCTCCTGGTGCTTGGCATTGCCTACATGTTCCAAACAGACTTCTGCAGGTCCAGGCTGTGACATTGCCATCTGCTGATGGAGAGCAGGGACCAAGCCCAAGGTCTTGCACACTGTAGTCTCAAGCTGATGATCTGGCAGCGGGGAGACCTTTTTACTGCTCCAATATCAGGTAAGGCTCTTTCTCTGGCAAATCTTTCTGTTATTTGTTGACTGTAAATAGCTGTGGAATGAAATTTGATGAAGGCATCTATTGTTTCCTTACAGCTCTGCTGTTGAGTGGAATAGGGATCCCAGCATGTGGGGTTTTATTATTATTTAATTTGTAGCTGTCCATTATCAGCAAATTCTTTTAGGTGAGGCTTTTGGCATTTTACACTCAGCATTCTTGCTGTCTGTAAAACCAGTCTAAACCTTTCCTTCTGTTCATAAAGGCGTCTACTTTAAATTCAGAGTCCATCCATTATAACTTCAGCACCTTGTAATCCCTCAGAGATATGTGCAATTACTCTCTGAAATATCCCAGGAGCAAAACTAATACCAAGCATCATCTGCTTAAATTTACAACATCCAAATAGCACAGTAAAAGCCACTAGCTTAGGGGTTAGCTCATCTGAGCACACTTGCCAAAACACATATCCTGCATCTAATACTGCTTTTGCTGCTGAGGATTTAGCTGCCACCTCAGGAATCTTCATTGGACAGCATTCACATTTTATGGTTTTATTTAAATAGCAGGAGTGCATGCACATGTCCTTCATCTGGCATTTGGGTATCAGCCAGTGAACTCGCCCAGCCTGCACATGCCCTGACTTCTCCACATCATTGTGTTTCCTCAGGTTCTGAGGCATGAGTGTGTCTCCCACCTTTCATCCTAGGAGCAGTTCAGCCATGATTTGTGTCAAAAAGCTTGGGATGAGGACACGGGCACTTTCCCTGAAGCCTCTTGCATAACATGGCTTTGGTTTTCCTTTTCATTCCTTAGAGTTTAACAGCCACTTTCATCCAAGCCTATTGACTTCATCCCTATAAATCCAATATGATTTTTCCATAAGGATTAGTGTCAGATTCTCCCTGCAGACATCTTGGGTCTTGGANCTAGCAGACTCTGTGTCCATGCCCTCCAGACAGTGCGTCTAGCAGGCCTGGACACATCTCTCTGCCTGATCAGATGTCTCATGACCAGGCAGAGGGTTTGCTCTCTAAGAAGTCAGAACAGGTCTGCCTGCTTCTTGCTATGCAGTTTCAGGTTATTTATCAGACTATATTGTTTACATTAAATATCCAATGACCTGGGAATCAGGTTCTCCTTGTCCAATTACGAGAATCAGTCCATGTCCAGTCAGAGTCTACACATGCTCAGGCAAAACTTTGGCCTACAGCATAGGGCTACAGCCAAGGACCTGCTCCTCTCCAGTGTCACCACACCAGGGCATTTAGAAACAGGCAGAAGAGCTGGGGATAGACAATGTGGTGGCTAAGCCACATTCCTGCCAAGCCATGGGGTCACTGCAGGGGCTGAATCTGCAATGGGAATCACTCCCCCAAGCAATTGGATGAATATCAGCACTAGATCCACATCTTAGCACGGCTGGGCAGACACTGTGAGTGCCAGCCTGGGAAGCCACCATCTCACCAGCAGACCAAGCATCCAGAAGCCCCACATCAGTCCAGCCATGCTGCTGGTGGTTCCTTCGCATTGGAACTGATTCATGACATTTTGGAGGACAATACAACCTCCTGCTGCTTGGCATTGCTTACATCTTCCAAACAGACTTTTGCAGGTCCAGGCTGTGACATTGCCATCTGCTGATGGAGAGCAGAAGACCAAGCCCAAGGTCTTGCACACGGTAGTCTCAAGCTGATGATTTGGCAGCAGGGAGATGTTTTTACTGCTCCAATATCAGGTAAGGCTCTTTCTCTGGCAAATCTTTCTGTTATTTCTTGACTATAAATAGCTGTGGAATTAAATTTGATGAAGGCATCTATTGTTTCCTTACAGCTCTGCTTTATTGAGTGGAATAGGGATCTCAGCATGTGGGTTTTTATTATTACTTAATTTGTAGCTGCCCATTATCAGAAAATTCTTTTAGGTGAGGTTTTTGGTATTTTACACTCAGCATTCTTGCTGTCTGTAAAACTAGTCTAAACCTTTCCTTCTGTTCATAAAGGCATCTACTTTAAATTCAAAGTCCATCCACTGTAACTTCAGCACCTTGTAGTCCCTCAGAGATATATGCAATTACTCTCTGAAAAATCCCAGGAGCAAAACTAATATCAAGCATCATCTGCTTAAATTTACAACATCCAAATAGCACAGTAAAAGCCACTAGCTTAGGGGTTAGCTCATCTGAGCACACTTGACAAAACACATATCCTGCATCTAATACTCTTTTTGCTGCTGAGGATTTAGCTGCCACCTCAGGAATCTTCATTGGACAGCACTCACATTTTATGGTTTTATTTAAATAGCAGGAGTGGATGCACATGTCTGTGGTAATACAGTATGTCTCAAATAATTCTAAAAACCATAATTTGGCTGCAAAGCATAATTTAGTTAGAAAGCATAGTTTGTCTAGGAAACATAACTTAGTTAGAAAGCATAAGACAATTCACAAGTGAGCTGACAGGCCCAAAAGAAAGGAATATTCATGAGTTCCCAGGCTGAGGAATGAAAATGTAGATAACACTGCTGTGTGAAGCTAATAGGCAAACACCACCTGCAGTGCAACAGTTAGGAAAACAAGCTTCTTAGAATAGATTGCTAGGACACAATGTATAAACATAGAGCGCACGAGTGTTTAAGTTTAGATATATTTCTAATAAACCAGACTTCGCATTTTGTCTTCTTAAATTACTCTCTATGAGTTGAATAGAAATGGATTACCATGGAGGGGGGAATATACAAAAATAAAAGGATATTGTGAACTACTGCATCACCACATATACAACAGTAAAGTACTTTACAAGCACTTAGAAAATCAGACCTACAAAAATAAAAATATGACACATCTTTATGCATTTCCACCACTTATATGTTCTCTTCTTCCTTCTCTAACCTTCAGACACCTTTCAACCATCCTCAGGTCACAACTCACATGGTAGGATACTTTGCTCATTTTGACGAGCATCACAGTATCTGAAAAAGAATCAGTGCCTCCCAAGACATAAAATCCAATGGTTCTAGAAGAGCTTTAGGGGAGATATTCAGAACAGATCAATTTGTGAGTGATCAGGTGCTCCTCAGGGAGCAGAGTTTATCTGGCCGTAGAAATTTGAATATCTCACAAGATCCATCATCCCCTATAGTGTTCCCCCATCACAGAGTCACAGCTCTGTGCCTGTCTGCTTCACACACACAGTAAGTACCCTGTGTGCCTGGGGAATGTTGATGCTCACAGACTGAATTACTGTGACAGAGGATGGATCTGATTTTGTTTCAGCTCTAAAGAAGGCGAGGATGCCTTTTCATACACGAAAAAAGGCAGGTTAAAACTACAATAGCTAAATATTCTAACTCACAGTGTCCACAAACAGAACCATTCACCTCCAGATCAGACTCACACAGTCTTTAGTCTTTAGTTTGCTCTACAAAGTCTTTTGCTCATTAGCTTTCTGGTAACCTTTCCCATTTTTTTAAGACTCACTCAACATAAATAGTAAATAGCATTCACTTCTCTGACCAGCAGCTCACTCAAACACTGCTATCAACACCCAAACCCCATTTCATCATTCCCAGAAATGTTGCACCAAGGGTGCAAATCTGTCTATTCCACATTGAGAAAAGCAGAGCTGGCTTAGGGAAAAAGAAAAGAAAAAGACAAAAAATAAAGAAAAGCAGTAAACTGTTTTGGTCAACCCCGTTCTCTGCAGTTTGTGCAAAGTATTTTGCAGCTTCTCAAAGTTCAGTATTTAGTTAGGGTTTCCTCTTTTTGGCCCCGAATGCAATGACAGCAATGCCGGCAGACCAGACAACATCATGCTCTGTTGCATTCAGGGGCCAAAGGGTACCAGGAATGAAGGGGGTGAAGGGGAAATCCCATACCTTTGAGATAGCGACTTTCCATATTGAAAAAAATCAATCCCATCCCCTACCTCCCAATAAAGATGCCTTCTGGGAAAGATTTTGATCTCAAAATTAACTGTTATGGAAAGCAATTCCAAAAGGCAGTCTGACTTTACTCATCAGGCTTACAGGACTGTGGGCAACATGCACATCACATCTCCTGGGGAGAAATTGTGTAGCCATAGTCCCAGCTGCTTGAGGAAACTCATCTTTCCGTGGTATAAATTGATCATTTACATCTTTGAGAAAATATACAGGAACAAAGATCTGTTGGTTGAGACTAAAAATGCTCCATTTAAAAGGAAAGTGAAGGATACGTGATTAGGTGAATTAACAATATGCTTAAGCAAGGCAGCCTGTGACAGAAATGTGTCAGTTTGGGATAGGATACTGTAATCAAAACATGTCTAGTTATCGGTAGGCTTGTAACTAACAGAGATACAGGAAAAGGAAATCCATATTTGGACAAAGGCCTTCACCAGAACAGGACAACGGAAATACACCATGTTTGGGAAACACACGTGAATAGTGCATGACCACAGCTGTGATTGGACCAGAAGGCGTGTGGACACCTTGTGAACATTTTAACCCTCAGTTTATTGGTTTGAGACTGACCTTAGGAAAGCACTTCCTTAGTGGGACTAATCATTCCTTTTAGATGTACAAACATACTACAGGCATGGCACAAGGAACTTCTTGGAATAATTCTTCATTGGCAACACGCACACAAAATTTAGTTTATGATGTTTAAGCAAAACAAGAGAGTCATCACTTTTCCCAATCGTGGTAAGATGAACTTTGGCTCTTCCACCACTGCCTAATCCAGCCACAGGGATGGGAGCAGCAGGGACAGGGTGGACAGGCAGGGTGAGATCTGCACCCAGGCAAGGATGAAGACTTGACCCTCTGTGGTTTCCTTCTCCTCAGGAAAAACAAAGTCCCTTTCCAACACCAGCTTTTGCTGAGAAGAAAAGCAGCTTGTGACAGGCCCATGGGAGATACCACATAAGAAGGAATTTTTCAAAAACTTCTACAGATCTAAGGCAATATCCCAGTTTGGATGTGGTCCAAGGTGGTAGCCCCACTGTGGCCACACAGCCCAAAATGTGGTCAGCAGCTTAGAAACCCACACTGCTGTCTTTTTTTCCCTAACATGGCAAGACCAGAAAAGCTGCTTAAATCCAAAGAAGCAGGAGTGTGTTAGGTAATTTCTACTCTATTTGCAGAGAAAACAAAGCATGTAGTTTCAAAGAGGCGTGTGGGACTCTCCAGTGCCAAGGATGCAGCTTTCCACTGCAGCCTGTCAGGAGTCATATCCACCTGTGAGACTTTGCTTCAGCAGCCCCTGTCCCTATGTGGTGAAAGTCCAGGCTGAGGTTCAGGTCTCTCTGCTGGATTTGTATTTGCACACTAGTTTTTTTTGCTTTCCTTGAATTCTTTTTTCTGTTGCAGCCAATATTTAGGAAGCAGAACAAACAGTGGACAAGGTCAGCAGAAGCCTGCAGCCAGTCATGATAAAAGAGCTTTTTCTGGGGAAAACCTGCCCTACTCAAAGACCAGCATGATCAAAAACTGAAGCTTTGTGCTTGGAGCAAGGGAATAATCCAACTGTCAACAGGAGCAAAGCCTGATGTGTGCCCAGAACAGGAAGACTGTGGCATCCTTTTGGCTCTGAGGCCAGCCTGTCTCATGCCTGCTGACTGGAGGTGCCTGAAATCTAATCTGTCATCATGCAGGGTTCTCCTGGGTGTGAGCACTGGACCTGAACCTGGATTACACTGTTGCTCAGCTTGGAAACCTGCCCCCTTTGTAAAGACTCTCATGGATGCATGGAATGAGCCCTCCAGAGCCTTCAACCAGGAAGGCAGATGGGTATTTTCTCAGGTCTCAAGGCACACTCAGCACCACTTGGCCAAGAGGACACACCTTCAGGATGAACTAGCAAGTGAGTGCATCACCAATTTCACTGGACTGGGGCCATGTTCATCCCTGCTGCCTAAGCCAACTCCACAGCACCCATGTGCTGGAGCCCTGGGCAGAAGGGCTGCTTCAGGCATAATAATCCCTTTGGAGGCAGATGTTGCTTTTCCAGGCTTTGATGCTGAGAGTCAGTGACAGAAATATCTGACCAATAACAAATATAATCCTTGTTTGTGTTGCTGTAAAGAATTCAACAGTAGGTGGAAGCCTTGGAAATCCTTTGAGAGGTTTCTCCCTACCATGTCCTCACTCCCAGAGGCAGAGTTCATCCCTGCCATAACACACATCTTTCAGTGCTAATGATGCTTCAGCTGTCAGGATTTAAGTTTGTATATAAAGACTTTATATTTACCTCTGGTGGAAAAACTGTGCTTCATTTTAAACAAGAGAACTCTGTTTCAT
>WEIV01018839.1:47320-60193 GCA_013390005.1 Calyptomena viridis | reverse complement strand
TTTTTTTTTTTTTTTTGACAAGAAGGCATACGTGGTTGCCTTTGAATTCAGAACTTCTCTATCAGAGAAGCAGGCATATCAGATGTCACTAGCACAGTGCTTTCTGACCCTAGCTAGCAAACTGCCTTTTGTCAGCATGTTGAAATGGATAATAAAGGATATGGAAAGTCTTGCATGACTGAGCAGTGAACTTCATGTTAAGTGTGTATTTAGTAGTGCAAATCTTTAAAACCGAAGTCTCTAGTGCAGCATTTAGTTGTTGAACTTCTCAGTTGTGGTTTGAGGAGCCTGCATAGCCAGTAAGTGTTAGGTCTGGCTATTATTTTGGCTTCAAATATCATTTTTAGTCAAGTCCTTTTCCAAAATGCTGTGAAGTCTTTAACACCCTGCAGTAGTGGTGGTTAGACTAGACAGTGTGTGTTCTCAAGAGATGTGTCCAACCTAAACTCTTCTGTGGTTCAGTAAAGTGGCTTATGGATTTACTTATAAATATGTACATATGTATATGTTATTTTACATATGTGCGTGTGTATATAATAATTATACATGTTTGTGTTTTTATACGTACACGTGTATATGTGTAAAATCAGCTATTTGACCCCTGGAAGTAATTCCAGTTTTCCTATTTAAACAATTGTGTGGTGTTGGCCAAACCACTATGCATATTCATATTTACTCTTGACTCCTGTCTGTTCTTCCTATAACCTCTTCTTGATTTGCTTAGAAATATATTTAAATGTAAAATAAATTTTATGAAATGTCTTGAAATGACTAATGACCTGTGGGATTGATTCTGGACATAGTTTTAAAGGACTACAGCTTTCTTCTGTCCTAACCCATTTCTCTTCTTTTTGCCCAAGTGCATATGATAGGAAAAGCAGCCTTGGTAACAAGGTCTGGCATTGGTATGGAGTTTCTTTGTTTTATTTTCTTGGAATTTTTGTTTGTTTGGTTTTTAATTTTTATTGAGTTGAGGGGTCCATGGGAGTGGGGTTTGTACTGAATACAGCCCAATATCTGCAGAACCAGACCAAGGCTGAGAACTGTGATTTGCAAATACGCTTTTTTTGCTGAGATTTTGTTAAGCAAAGGATTTAACAATAAATATAGGCTACAAAAATGCAGTCCTGATTCAACATTTGGATTTAGAAGACCGAAAGTTCTTCCCATGTGCTCTTAATGGCACCAGAAATGTTGCATATTGCCTTTCTTTTTCTAAACATGGTTATAACACTGACAGATTGCAATCGATGTGTTTTGGTGTGCAGTTTAGATTAGTAAAGTCCAAGAATAATTTTCAAAGTGGACACTGAATTTTATGGTTGAGTTAGATAAATATATAAGGATAAAATATATACCTTAGAAAATACTATATTGATAAATAGGTCTGTGAAGTTACTCCATTATTTTTTAAATGTTTATTTGTTTCTACATATCTGTGATTTAAGGTTAAAGATTCTTATAGTTTTTAATTTTAAATGTTACATATGCACTTATTGTGAATACATGGGAAAAATATATGTACAGTTTTATTTATTAACTCTGGCTCAAAAAAACTTTTTAAATATCACTATTGCAGTTTGAAATCTCTTTAGGTCCTTGCTTGAATTATTCAAATAACAAGTTTGGTTAATATACATTTGATGTCCTGTATCTAACAGTGAAAAAGGATTCTGCTGTATTATTGGTTATTTCAAGGTTTAAAAAAAATTAAAAAGAAACGTTTATCTGATTCTAGTTTTTCAGATAAAATCCATAGCTGTTTTCTGGTTCTCTTTTTCAGTTTCCATAGCTAGACGCGTCCAAGACCCATTAGCTGAGCTAGTGAAAATTGAGCCCAAACACATAGGAGTTGGAATGTATCAGGTAAGATAATACCTATCATTTAAGTAATCTATCATGATATAGAGCAACACCAAGATGCAGCTTTATAATTGTCAGCTAGTTATGCCTCCGTTAAAAGGCATTTATAGAGTTGATAGAATGGTAGTAAATACTTAAAGTCATAAACTGCCTCTTTTTTTAATCTCCACTTTTAACGATTGTGATTGAGACTCTGAAATGGCTGTAGCCAGATGTATAGTCTATTAAAAACATCAAATCAGACAGGTAACCTGATCTGTAAAGCTTTCTCTTTTTTGTGTTGTTACAGCATGGAGTTTTAGCTCTTTGTGTAAAATACAATGAGATATTGATCCTCCATTTAAAAGCCATTAATTTGTACTGTTAGGTGCATTCCTTTGTAGAAGTTTGTAATAAAAGCACTTGTTTTGAAGTTTTTCATTTGCTAAAGCTGAATTGGAAAATGTTTTACGATTCTGATGTTTTTACATTTTTGTAGATTATTTCTGAGAAGTAACTTTTACCTTCAATGTCTCTTTACAAAGAGCATTGTATTGAGAAGTGGTTCATAAGTTATTGTCATTTTATAGCATATTGGCATCGATTCTGGAGACCATTTATGCACATGCTTAAGTCCCACCAAATAGAGAACTGAAAAAAAAAAAAAAGAAAATTTGGCCTGTGCTTTTCACTATATTTTTGAAACTATAGAACTTGAGTAGATTTGAAAGACTGGAGCAGAATTCAGAACAGAAAGCATAGAACTGTCTGGGTCTGTTCCTTCAGGTGAGCTCATGAGAGTTAACGGGAGGGAATGCAGTTAGCAGCCTAGAATCCTTTATTGCCACCACTAAAGGTGGTGTGACAAAGAAAAGGTGCTAAGAAAAATTGCCATGAGATGTATATCTGAATTTGTTTTTAAAGAACTGAGGTCAACATTTTAGTTTAAATTATCACTCAGAACTGCTTTTGTAAGCCCTACTTGTGTTTCCACAGATGATAAAACATATGTTGCTTGCTAACAGCAAACTTACTAGTAAACCTAGCTTACATAATTATTCTTATGAACTATACCATGGGTTTTTTTGAAAATTAGATTGAAGGGCTGAAATACTGTAGATTTTTTTAACATATGTATCCGGATTTCAGTAAAAATAGGCTTTATTTGTGCTATAATTCAAGAGGTGGTCATCGGGCCAAAAGAGGAGCTTCAATCTGAAGAGTAGTTGGTTTTCTTACCTGTGGTGACCCACTGCTTTTATTTATAACAGTAGCAGCAATATGTTGAAACAAAAATAATGAAAAGTTATACAGATTTTTTTGTTCACCCTTCCTTTTAAAGAAAAAAATACTTCACAAAAACACCCCATTGAAATGCTATGTCAGCACTTAGAGGAGTGGGTTAATTTTCTTTTAAACAAAATTTTAAAATATCAATTCCAAGATGGAATGTTTTACTATTTGAAGTATACTGTGAATTCTTAAGTACTAGGAACTTGCATTGCTGTCTCTATAAGGTATTGATTTAGATGTACACTGTCTCCTATGGCCCACGTGAACAGTGTACAAGCATAAATCTGAAGCAAAAAGACATGGAATTGTTGGTGCTCCTGTGGGTTTGGGAGCATTATACTATGAGATGACTGTTGCACTGAATGTGTCGCAACAGTTCAATGGGGTCTCAAAAGACTGGAGCTGGTGTCATTTACTTCACAATGACAGAGAACAAGGTAAGGACCATGTGTTCCTCTCACTTTCAGAGAAGCTTCTAGGTCCACTACAGGTGTGTTGCAAGTAAATGCCCAACTGTGTTATTTGTTAGTGTCCAAACTGATTATATGAAAAGTTTCTGAAAAATAATTTCTAAAAGCCTGATAGAGGTAGACTTCAAATATTATTCATTCCCAGCTATCTGCATTTTTAAGTCTCATCATGGTTTGAATAAATCCTCTGAGGTAGGTACGTGTCCTGTCAGAATTCTGAAGATTAACCACAGAAGCTATAACGTGCTCGTTCAAAGATAAAAAATTTCTGAAGTACTAGATCTTTGTGACACTACTGAAAGCAAATTTGCACTCTCGGAAACAATGTCAGAAGGATTGCTGCCCTTTGGGCATGACGGCTCTCTTGTGGCAGGAGAGGGGAAGGGAGAGGAAGAGGAATTAAGCTTTTAAGACATGTCTTCCTTGAGCTTCAGAGAAAACAGTCACTTCCTGGTGTCTCAGACTACAGGCATGGAAAAAGCTGTTGTGTTGTACAGTGAGTCTCAGAGTAATATCTGATATAATCCCTCAAATAAAGAGTATTTCAGGTACAAAATTTTATAATATCCAAGACAATTTCAAAGGTTTTATTACATTTTCATTTATAATGTAATTGCTGGCTGTAGCTTTTTTTCAATTTGTGGGATGAAATATGCAATGTGCAGTCTAGATCAGAAATATAACAGGCTTTTCACAGAGGTGGTTGCTTTCTTAGTCTATTGTAACTTTAAACCTAGCATTTAAATATGACCTTTCCTTTCTTAAACACCCTCAAATGGATGTTTAAGAATCTGACAAATCCAGGTTTTGTCATTTGTTTTCCTGAAGGAGAGACAGCAATTAGTCTTTAAGCAGAGGCAGGCTGTGACTGAGTGCTGCTGCCAATGACCGTGGAAACCATATAGCACAAGCAGGGTGGTGGTTTCTTGAGAGCTGGTTGCACACTTGCCATGTGCCATCGTGTGAGCTCCCTGAAGAGGTGGTCCTGCTTTTTCTGCTACCCCTCCCCAGGTTCTCCAATCCTTTTGTAGTGTTGGCANGGTTGCACACTTGCCATGTGCCATGCTACCCCTCCCCAGGTTCCCCAATCCTTTTGTAGTGTTGGTGGTGGCTCCATGGTGTCCTGGGTTGGCATAAGGGAGGAGTGGCAATGCATAGCTTGTGGGAGAGCAGAGCTGGGGCTGCTGCCTTCACAGCCTGATGGACTCAGGATATGGCCTCTCTATCAGTTTATGATAGCCAGAGGTCTCAAACTGCTCTGCTGTAAAGGCAGTGGCAGAGACTGATTTTGCTCTTTTCTCAGCAGTTGTAGTGAGAGACTGGTGGAGTAGAATCTGCCTGACGAAGGCTGTAGCTTTTGTGGTGGGACAGTGGTACAGGAACGTTTGTGTGTTCAGCTGACGGACCCACTTGTGCAGGAGGTGCTGCTGCTGCCATCAGCAGTGATAGTGGTGCTACAGGAAAGTGAAGTGGTCAAGTTTTCCAAGCAAATCTGCTTGTTTGGATACGGATACTTTGGGTATGGAAATACAAGTTTCCAGGTAACAGAAGATCTGTGTAAATTCGTTGCCATCAGCTGGGATTTGTTTACTTATTTTAGAGTTAAAAAAAACATTAAAACTTGTATTTGACCACCTGCTTTTATTCTTATTTCAATGTATGATTCTGAGTTTGTACGCTGCCAAGAAAACCAGTTTGTCAGAGAAAAATAAACAGGCCCCGGATCTCCTAACAGGTATTTCCTTATACAAAGTGAAGCACAACCTGATTTATTAGGGCCTCTCTCAGACTAAATTCCAATTGCCTAAAGGTTCTTGTCTTCCTTCATCTTTATCTCATTAGGAAAATTGTTCTTTCCTCCCAGACAGGAACCTAGCCAAAATTAATTTATCACCTTCAGGCCATATTACTATGATTTCTTCTGTAGTTGAACATGAAGATGATGCCCAGACTCTGCCTGATACTGAATATGTTTGCCTCGTCACCTCCCCATGCCAGTTCAAAGCTAAATTCCTATCTGGAAGAAGCAGTTAGTGGCTCAAGACTTTATTATGCTGTAAACTGAATTTTGGCAATGAATTACCATTACAGTTATAATGATCTTGGAAGAAATAGATAAGAGCTGAGAACAAAGCTGCTTCACAAAGATTGTGGTTAGGGAATTGAATTTCAGAGCGAGGAAAATTAGTAAGACAAAACAATTCTTCCTCCCAAATAGAAACCCAACTTTTCATAGGTGAGTAAAACAGCACTAGCATAAACTTTCTGTGCATAAGTCCATTGTAGTAAATGGAAGGAATGAATATACTTTTAAAAAGTCAAAACCCGAATCTGTATTATAAAGCATAAAAAGGAGGAGTAGAGCTAGGGGGCTACGCTGAGGGTTGATCTTTTGGTGTTCGTTTGATGTACAAAATGCTGAAAAAGCAGTAAGCTCTAGGGAAAGAGCTAGGTGGAGCTCAAACTCATCTGTAACCTAAGAACAAAATATGTGGTCTGCATTGAAGGATTAGATGTTTGGACAAATTATATATAATATTAAAAAATGTGCACCATGTCTGATCTTGAAAAAGCAGCATTCTATTTGATCTTTATAATTTTTGGAGTGCAAAGTCTGTTCATAATATGTTTTTGTGCATGGTAACATCTTCACTGTTGAACATATTTGGAAAATTAGCATCCCGAAAGAATTTAAGAGATTATATATATAGTTCTGTAACCTCCAAAATGAGAAGATACGTTATTACAGACGTATCAGGAATATTTTGTGTCAAATAAATAAACTCTGTTAGCAATACTTTTAAGTAGCCATGCCTTCAAGAAAAAAAAATGGCTGCACTAATTCTTGGTTTGGTTTCTATATAATGCTGCAAGGTCCTGATCAAAGAGAGTTTCATAAAGCCTAATCAGGATGTCTAATAATAATCGAATCTGGAAACGTCTATTTTGTGCCTCTTGTCTTTTTCCTTTCCATGTTCATCTAGTTATTGAAATGCATCAGTTTTGCATTTGATTATTACCTGCAGGATGTTTTATTATTTTAGTTGCAATTCGATATGCCTTTTAGGCTTGAGTTTTTCCCCCAAAGAAGATGGATATGTTTTGTTAAATGACAGTGCAACTGTAGGGAATGCTTTTAATCAAATATACTTCTTCCTTAATTGGATAAGTTGTCTTAATTATGGCACTGCAGGTGTAATAAACCACTTTGAACCTGCTGGCTGTGGATTTCAAAGTGAGGCATCACACTAAAGGTTGTATCTCAGTTCCTGCTGGAAAGGAAGGAGTTTTTGTTTTTCTCCTAGAAGGCTATGTAGAATGCTGTCTGCTGTCTCAAGCCATCCCTTCATCCTTTCTTCCCTGCCTCAGTACCACTGAGGGGAAACTGGTAGACAGTAGTGGAAGGATGTTTACAGGCCTCTTCTATGTGACTGAAACTGCATGTAGCCCTTTTAGTTTGTTGCATTTTTTAACACTTTTCCATCCTCAAAAGATGTATATGGCATCATCACTGCCAAGTTTTTCTAAGCCTCCAGTGGGTGCCTGTGCAATAGGATGGCTATTAGAAAGGTGTGGCCTTAACCTCATTTTTGACAGCAATACTACTTAAAATTTTATTAGTCTTCTGAATGCCCATCATTCAAATTATTTACTTGAGACAATCTGACACTATATTTAATGCTGAATAGCTACTAAATTTGGAGATATCTGAGAGGTGAACTATAGCAAGATTTTGGAAATACAGGAATCAAAGGGGGGAACCTCAAGGATATCTCTGAGTATAACCAGATACAGTTGGGTTGGCCTGAAACTGCTGTGGGCTGAACAAGTCTATGCATAATTTCTATTGTCTTTCCTGCAAGAGAAGGTGGCTTGTCCCTTGCACTGCAGGTATTTGTCATCTTGTTCTTACAGAACTTGGTCCCTTCATTTGAGTAAACCAAATGTATTCTTTCTCTAGTAATGGAAACTTGAAAATTTAAATAGAAAGCTGCTAACAAAGAAAAAGCTGTGAAGTAGTTAGTGGTTGCAAACAAGAGTTACCAGAATCTGAACATCGGCCATCACAAAGAATCAGTGTGTGGTTTAAGAAAACCTTTGTTTTCTTTTTTCCTTAGAATAGATACGCAACTTTTAATGGTGAAATGTAAGAGGCTTTCTGTCCTTCTTGGTGTCTGATTTTGTTTGTATCTCCTTTATGTAGTGTGGTTTTATTTAATACCATGGAGCAAGGTACTGGAGCTGACTGATTTTTTTAGTCAGAAGTGTGCATTTTTCACTGAGTATTTAAGAAGTTGTTTTCACTTCTCTCTATTTTTGGGTTTGGTTTTTTTTTTTCGATTGATCCATAGAGTATGAGAGTAGTTAAGTATGTTACTTGGATAGCATAGGAGAATCACTCTTGTATGATGTGAGGGTATGGTGACATATGATGTGTAAGAGTGACTTCTTTTAAAATCTGAGGTGTGATTGTCAAAACAGCCTCCAACTTGAGCTTGCTTTATTAAGCTTATTAAAACAAATGTGTGGGTTTGCAACATACATTTTTTTGATTAAGAAAATAGATGGTCTTACTAGGTGATCAGTGCTTTATTTTGCACAATTCACGTATTCCTGTGGAAACTCAGTTCAGCAGGAACGTTGTTTGCTGGTCAGAATTGCAGGTTGCAGGTTTCAAAATCCAGTTGAACAGCGTGTCTTCAAAAGGCTTCAGCATTCCTTCTGTATTACTACACTGAATATACACAGACAGGCAGAGAACCGAACCTCCTAGGATAAAATTGCAGTTTTGTGAGTTTGTTTCTGGTTTTTCTATACTTTAATTGAAATGATTGCCTAAAGAAAACCTTTGCTTAAGTGAAACAAAGTCTAAGGATGAGCATACCGATGCTCAGTTCTGTATATCTCCCAGTAATCAGACCACTTGCTAATGAATATAAATCATGCCTTTTTTGGCAGTATATGGCAGCTGGTTGACTAGGGATATACCTTAAGTTGAAAAAACTAAGAATAGGAAATATGCTGGTGGACTAGTATCTGGCTGAAATGAAAGAAACTGGCTATAGTTATATTTTTAAAACTTCTTTAATATACTAAAGGATATGTTGCCGTTATGGTAAATTAAAAAAATATAGTAACGGGACAAAATCTAGGCTTCTGTGTTGAATCTCATCTCTGAATAAACTCACTGGGACTTTTAAGGCAGGGACGTGCAGGATGACTTTTCACTGTGCTCTTAGCTCTGCTCCTCAATAAAGGAAACTTAAACATCTCCTGCGAACCTGTAGTCTCCTGCAAAGAGATTATTGTCACGGAATGTTTTTTGCTACATAATGCAAGGGATTGCTTCCCTTGAAATTTGTGAAAAAAGGAGAGAAGTACTCAAAGTTTTAAGATTTACAGAATCTTTTTGAGGGCCACGGTTTGATCGCTGTACCTATAAAATATTGTTAAGTCTTGTTAGTAGGAAAAAGGTGTATTTATTTAAGTGGATATGTAGACTGGTGAATATGTTTGTGTTTAATGCAGGATTTTTAACACCAAGGGACTTACAGAATCCTTACTTGTCCTGTAGTAGTGATGAAACATCTCTGTGAGGTGTCATGGTTTGACTCTGGCTAAAAGCCGAGAGCCCACACATAGATCTAAAATTTCTCAGAGAAGGGAAAAAAAAACCTCCGACTTTTGTGGTAAGGATTACAAGCAACTGTTTATTAACTACTTTCACACAAGCAAAACAGGCTCTAACTTAGAATGTTAAGAGTTTACTACTACAACTACAACTACTACTAAAATCAGAGCTTAAGAGTTTAAGGGTGAGNAAGAAGCCTCTCTCCTAGCCCCCCCAGCTAATAAAAAACTCTGGTTACTTAAAACCACAACATGAGGAAAGCAAGCAAAAATCATATGTGTTTTTTGCCCAACATAATTTTTAGGGTAAATTATGTGCTTTTCATTTTGAAAATGAAAAAAAAGCCCTGTGTACCAAGCCATCTGACATCCAACGAGAGCAAAATCTTCACAGACATCTTTGTCAAGGAGAGGTAATAACCCCATAATGTTTTTGGATGCTTCCCCACCCCACTGAAGTTGGTGAGCAAAACTTAAGAATCCTTTCCAAGTAAGTTACACCTCTGGCAAGTTTGTGTCATTTAATCTTCAGCAGCAGTTTTTCTGACTGCCAGGGATGGTTTATATATCCTGTAACTTGGCAGTCTCTCTGGTTGCGTCTACCTATTCTCTGGTTGGCAAAGAGAAACCAAATGTTCTGCCAGCAAAGCACAATAAACTTTTGCTAGTCTATTACAGCCGATTGTAACAAAACAGAGGGATGTAGAAAGAATTAACAGTTGTGTTATTAATTGTTTTAGCTAGCACACTGTATATATTTATTGGTATCTCCAAGAAAATGTGCCAGCTCAGTGAGGCGAGATGCTGCCCCTTTAAGGAAATGAAGGAAAATGTGTTCATGTGTATTTACAAAGAGTGCAAGAGCACAGCGGTATGACCCCATCTGCACATGTCACTCACAAAGCTCCAATGGATTGCATCTCTTTTCGCTGCTGTCACCAAAAATGCACTGTAGATAGCATTTGAAAACTTGTCAGAGATGTGCTTTTGTAAGCAACTTGAACTGCAGGTAAATTTTAGTCATTACTGCTAATAATCCCCTTCTCGCACTGCTGCTGTTGATTGTTAGAGAGTTTCTATCTGCGTATGTAGAGCTGCTGAGATGGTAGCAAAAGTAGGGAAGCTCCAAAAGTGTTGGTATACTGAAGTGGGATGATCTAAGGGTGTTGATAGGAAACAGCTGCTGGACAGATTTTCCCTCCCTGTCAGTTTGTTTCTGATTGCTTAATTGCCGGTTCTCTTGACAGAAGTTTTTTTAGGAGGTTTTTTGTCACCGTATGACAACAGACTTGCAGTATTTGCTCTAATTGGGTTAAAGTGATATGTGTTATTGTTCATGAAAAATAGGTGTAGAGGTTGTTTACTTCCAGATCACTGTAAAGGTGGCAGATAGTAACTTGTGAGCAAGAATGCCCAGGTATAAGGGGCAAGAATGTTCAATATTTCAGATTAATTTTTTTCTAGTTCTCTCAGTTTACTTGGGCAGACCTGATTGAAGCACAGGCAACCAGAGTGAAGATCCATCCAGGCAGATTTAAACTTTTTGAAAGATTGTTCTGATGTGGGAGCCAAGTTAAGCGAAATTAGAATTGTGAGGCTGGGATCCTGAAAATCAGCTTGTTATGGCTTCTCTGTGCATCGGATTGGAAACACTTGGTTGACTAAAAGCTGAAACAGAAAAAATAATAAAGTCTGTCTTTCTAAAAGAATTTTGATTGAACAGCTTCCGAAATGTGTGAGATGCTGTTGGGTTTCCTGTTTACATTTCAAGTGTTTAATAACCTTATGTGAAAATACACAATTTTAGCATTGAAAAATTGTTTACTCTTTTCATCTAGGTTTCGGGTAAGTTTTCATAACTCAAGTTCTTTGCATTTTTGAAACAATCTTAAAAATACTACAGGAAAAAACAGCTGCAGAGAGCTGCAGATTGCTCTTGGTATTACCTGTATCCATGATATGCTATTTGTGTTCATGAACTTGTTTCAAGCTCGAACATCATGTTTTATGTGAAGTAAGTTAATCTTTCAGATGCTTTGTTATGAATTATAGTCAGATTTTAATGTAAATATTATAATGATAAAATTGCTTAAACTATTACCATAATAAAAGCATCTCTTTAGTGTTGAAAGTCAGGTAAGAGTGGGAGCAGGGATGTGAATCACTTGCTTTGAATGTGTGTGGGGGGCCAGTTTAAACATTGTGAATGTAAATATTATTTGTTGGTGGAATTCCATAGTCACTGCTTACTGTGCAGTGGTCATCTGTTGCATCTGTTGTTTTGGTTCTGTGAGTTAACAGTATATTCATTTGACTCTTGGGGAAAAATACTAATACTATCATGTTTTTGAGTGATTCTGTGTGAATTCGTAGCACAGCAGCTGTTGACTTGAAAATCTGAAATCAGCAATAGATTTGCGCTCTCCTTCAATAGAAGACCAGAAGTGACAATTAAAATTCTTATGATATTTTAAACCTGTAAATGATTTGTTAATATGTGTGGTTCTAGTGGTTGATATTATGTAAAGAAAGAACTTGATATGTTTTGCAATGAAAATCATAAAATACTTATCTTTATATAGTTTGAGCAAATATCAAATTATGGAATGCTGCAAGAATTATTTCATAGGTTTACTTAAGCAATGCATTTATTTTTCTCACCAACTGTTTACTATAAAGTGTAAGTAACTGATAAAATTCATAAGCGTGTTTATCTTGAGATCTGGTGTTAATGTACAGATTGGTTTTAATATTGGAACTGTGATCAAATTTTTCCCCTCTCACTTAAAGTAAGATGAATTTAAATTAATGTAGGAGGAATTTAAGTTAGTGTTGCTGTTGTTCATGATAATTTTGTGACAGTTGTCATTCAATAGACATCACTGAAAATTATCTCTTTTCACTAAGAGACAATATAACATGCAAGATTTCTCTGATGTTTTGTAATTTGTTGCTTTTTAGATTTGTATCTTGCTAATAACAGTTATCCTAACAAACAGTTCTGAAAAAAATCATTTTAGAAACTAAAATCATGTTTCACCAGACAGTGATTAATATCTGTGACCTTTATTTTTCTATCAGGAACATAAATATACACTTTTTTCTGTGTCAGTCATTGTCTAAGATTTCATCTTTGTTCTGCTTTCCATTACATACCATGAATTATATGAAATTAATTTAATCGCTACTCCAAACAGAAATTAAATGTGCCCTAATCCAGAGTTACGTTGTTTGCTTTTACAACTGTAAGTCATAAGTAATTAATTTTCCTTGGAAAATTAATTCACTTACCATTCCCAGTAGCATCATATGTTGACACAGGGTTATAGATAGTTTAATATTTTTGTTCAGCATGTTGGCTTCAACTTTGGAAGACCTTAAAGCAAAACAAATTCAAATTTACTCAACTGTATATAATTCAGGGTTATTTAAAGTGAATGTTGTCTTTATTTCTGTCAACCAGCTGATGATGATGATTCTAAAATTATATTCAGTTTTCCAGAAAGCTAAAGTCTATGAACATATGTGACTTATTTCTTCAAAAGAAAAAAAATTGTTTCATATCAGACATTTGGATAACAGAGCCACTGGAATGCCATCAGTAGTAGAAAAATTTAGCTCCTTGGAGAACATAACT